>NRSZ01000862.1:51411-67632 GCA_002901185.1 Tolypocladium capitatum
ATATTAGTGGAGAAATTACGAATTTTCTGAGGTTATACTTCAAAGCGGGGTGGGCCTCTCACCACCAGCACACCACCGAAATCGGCGCTTCGAGGTCTACTATGTTTTCCCGCCCCTAGAAAAATTCCAGCCCTCCATCTCCTCCCTCCCTCACCAAGTCAATCATCCCCTCTCCCAAAGCACCCCACCGTATCCATGACAATGGCCTCGAGAAGCTTCTCCAAGACCCTGCGTATGCCGCTAGCCCGCCAATTGGCCTCGCCGCGTGTCCAGCAGCGCTCGTACATTGCTGGCCGCAACCTGGTGCGCGCCACCGCCGCCGCCGCCGCTCGCCCGACCGTTGCTCGGCAGGTCCGTGGCGTCAAGACGATTGACTTTGCGGGCCACAAGGAGGAAGTCTACGGTATGCTCGTATCCTGACGATGCCAATCGTCGTGGGTGTGCGAATTGGCTGCCGTCCTGACATGTTGCTGACGTTGCTGCGCTCCAGAGCGTGCCGACTGGCCCCAGGAGAAGCTCTTGGTGAGTCGCTATTCTCGATCCAAATGGGCCCTTGCATCGCTGACACCTCCCCCCAGGACTACTTCAAGAATGACACTCTGGCCCTCATCGGCTACGGCTCCCAGGGCCACGGACAGGGCCTTAACCTCCGCGACAACGGCCTCAACGTCATAGTCGGTGTCCGCAAGAACGGCAAGTCGTGGAAGGATGCCGAGCAGGACGGCTGGGTTGCCGGCAAGAACCTGTTCGACGTCGACGAGGCCATCTCCCGCGGCACCGTCGTCATGAACCTGCTTTCCGATGCCGCCCAGTCCGAGACGTGGCCCGCCATCAAGCCCCAGCTGACCGAGGGCAAGGTACGTCATCCCCCATGCCGCTCACGGAAATCAATGCCGTGTTGCTGACGAGCAGCACCGCAGACGCTGTACTTCTCACACGGCTTCTCACCCGTCTTCAAGGACCTCACCAAGGTCGAGGTCCCCAAGAACATTGATGTCATCCTCTGCGCCCCCAAGGGTTCTGGCCGCACCGTCCGCTCCCTGTTCCGCGAGGGTCGCGGCATCAACTCGTCCTTTGCCGTCTACCAGGACGTGACTGGCAAGGCCGAGGAGAAGGCCGTTGCGCTGGGCGTCGCCATCGGCTCCGGCTACCTGTACAAAACCACGTTTGAGAAGGAGGTCTACTCTGACCTGTACGGCGAGCGCGGCTGCCTGATGGGCGGCATCCACGGCATGTTCCTCGCCCAGTACGAGGTCCTCCGCGAGCGCGGCCACACCCCCAGCGAGGCCTTCAACGAGACCGTCGAGGAGGCCACGCAGAGCCTGTACCCCCTCATCGGTGCCAACGGCATGGACTGGATGTTCGAGGCCTGCTCGACCACTGCCCGACGAGGCGCCATTGACTGGACGCCCAAGTTCAAGGACGCCCTTAAGCCTGTCTTTAACAGCCTCTACGATAGCGTCAAGGATGGCTCTGAGACCCAGCGCTCGCTGGACTACAACGGCCAGCAGGACTACCGCGAGCGGTACGAGGCTGAGATGGAGGAGATTCGGAACCTGGAGATCTGGAGAGCCGGCAAGGCCGTCCGGTAAGTCTTGACGCCACCAACCAAGACTAGACATTCCACCCCCACTGACATTGCGCGCCTGCAGCTCCCTCCGACCCGAGAACCAAAAATAAAAGCGACGTGGACTTTGCAAACGCTGGGAGTCTTGGGCGGCTTTGGAAGTTTGAATCTTATGTATACTTGTTACCTAGGAGCGCGGAGGGGGATCTCGCCATGTCCCGGACGGTAACGTGTAGCTCTATGATGCCGCAAAACGTGAATGGAAAATTCGGACTTCATTCGGCGGCGACGTACTCGTATTACAACGACGACTGTCCTCTGCTGATGCTTTTGGGACAGCCGATTTCCGGAGGGGAGTGGTGGGTCCTGCCAATGATACCATAATCGCTCTCTACGAGTATGAAGTACCTCATGCACGTTTTTGCTGACTGACATCATTGCTATCACAGACGATTCGTTCTCCGTCGCTCCTATTTAGCGACGACGACGATGACGGAGGATATCCCGGGCCACGCTGCAATTGCCCGCTTCACGCCATGACCGCCACGATGATCGCTCGACGTGTTGGCGCCGCTGCCCTGCGCAAAGGCACGTCAGCGCGCACGCTACTGACCGGCGGCTGTGCCATGCGCTCTCGTGATGGAATAGTCTCTCTGATACTCACTCCCTGCAGGCGCGACAAAGCCTAGTATCTTCTACTACCAGAACATGGTACGCAAGCTAGCCCTCGCCTCCAACATCTCCACCAGCCAGGCCCGGTAAGCCAACCCGCCTATATCTCCCCGTTCGCGCCGCGGCGTCCTAACCAAGCGTCCAGCCACATCGCGACTATCAAGCTCTCCAACGACGAGGCCACCAGATCCTCGTCGTCGACCAACGCCTCCGGCGCCCCATTCCCCCACCTCGGCATCTATTAGATGGAACAGACCTGGTTTGGCGCCTCCGCCTGGACCCGCATTACGGGAATCACCCCCTCCGGTACCGCTACTTCGTACTTCGCCTCACATCGAGAGCCCTAGCGTCGCCACCGCCTTCTCCGGCCGCCCTGGCTCGTCAAGGGCGGCGTTGGGTTCGCCCTCGGCTTTCCCTTTGCCTTTCACTTCATCAACGGCATCAAGCACCTCGTCTACGACCTCGGAAAGGGCTTCACTAAGCCGGAAATTAAGAAGGGCGAGATTGCACTGTGGGCATCGAGCGTCCTGAGCGGGCTATACCTTGCTTTCGGCATGTTAGAGAATATGGGACTATGGGGGCTACGATAAAGGTGGCTGGGATGATGAGTTGGGCGGCCGTGTGTCGACAAGGCAGTAGGATGAGTTTGTACGTAGCGCTATCCAAGGATCCAAGGGGAGCGCGTCGAAACAGTCGCGGATGGAATCAATGCCGAGAAGAGGGATGGCCGGGCATTCTCTAGGCCCCATGACCGCCTCGAGGTGAATGGCAGCGAAAAGCGACCAGCTCATTGCATCCTCAGCGTTGGGAGCATCCTTTCCGTCCATTAAGCCTTCGGTTCGCTCATCACTGTGCAGAGCCGCGGGGAAGCCGGTGAAGGTGATGGAAATGGTGAACATGCAGAGGCATATCAGAGGCATAGGCCCCGGTCGACTGAGCGTTACGTGCTCTCATGGACTAGAAATTCGATGGATAGATGGGTGTCGAGTAGCAAACACCATGCTGCCGACAAATAAGGGATGGTTCCCAGTGCCAACATGCCCAGCAGGGCAATCGCCGTGATGCACATGCCAACCACACGAGTTCCGACACAGCAAACCAACTGGCTCTACTTGATCCGCATACCACGGGAAGCCATCGCCAAGTCCAGCTCTCAGAAAGTCAATGACGGCAAAGGACGATGCCTAGGTTGGCTCTTGTGACGTCAGCAGCTTGGGGAAGCAGTCATGTGGTATTCGTCCTGGTCGGTGTCCAACCGAGCCCCAAGTCCCTTTCATCGACCACACCGCCTCATCGCACGCACCGACCGACGGCGACAGGGCCGCATTCTCCGCGCAGCTCCAGGTGCCAACACGCGCATACTATTGGTTGCTGTGTATCCTGCGACCTCGAGCCGGATACGAGCTGTAACGGCCGAAGGACAATGGCGCAATGGCCTCTGGTTCGAAGGTGTGCCGTCGGTTGCCCAGCGTTTCCGTGGTGCACGTACGTGATGCCAAAGCCGCACCAACACGAGTTGGACGTAGTCGGCGAATGGTCCATTCCATGGCTTCTTGGAGTCTTGTGATGAGAGGCGGAGTGGCCGGAGAGCGTCCGTGTGGACCTTGCTCTGCAGGGCCATGGGAAATTTGGCAGAAAGAGCATTCATGCCCGAAAGACGCCCGTTTGTGCGAGTGCCGTGCGACCTGGCAGCTGGGTAACCGGGCACGAGGGGGCCGAGATGATCGAGACGACCTCTTTGATGCATCGAAACGGCTGCTGCTCCTATTATTGGTGAGACCAGACAATGCAGCCTCGCGGCTTTGGTGCGATGGCGGCGTCACCGATCCAGTAATGCGGCAAGCTGACAGACCAGCATGAAGTCGGCCATTTCCTGCGCGGCGGCTCGCAGGAGCGGATGCCGAACGTGTGGCGTGGGCGAATGACGTTGCGGACCTGCACCGAGTACTATTTTTATTCGGTGCCTGCGAGCAACAGAGGGCCAAGGACGGCAAGGGGGCAGCGCAAGTTGCGACGCATCCAGGGCTGCTTCTGGAAGACGGCAAGCAGCACAGGCAGTGGGGTTGAGTGCTTGGTAGATGAAGGGGCTGCTCCTCGGCAAACATCGAGATGGATGTGCGGAGGTCGCCTCCGTGTGCCTGTCCCAGGACATGCTGAAGTCATGGCAGCGCGGTTGAGGCATCATTCAGCGGATGGGACGAGTAACAATTGCCCACTTCGCGGCCAGGGTGGCCTATTAATAGCGCAACGTTCCGGGGGCCAGCCTCTGCTTCCGGCGCGCTGTTCCTGGCCGGCGGCGTTTACTCGTACTCGTAATAGCAGGGCCATGGTCTGGACAGCAGGACGAAGTACCCAGGGGAGCAATAACTGCCATTACGGAGCGCTCGTACGGAGTGCTAGTACGGAGGAATACCTAGGTACCTGCCTACCTGGGTAAGCACGATAATGTTGGACAGCAACCACAGGGCGGACCAGGGTGCCCGTCAGACGGGGCTGCTCGCTAGTGCCAGGTTCCTGCAGCCTCCCGCATGAGGCGGCGTGGGACGAGAGACGGAGCCTCAGTCTGGGCGAGTACTCGTACTCGTACGGATTACTCGCAACAAGGCCGTTCATTCCGTTCTCGGCCTGCAGTCCAGTCTCTGGCCGACGCGCTGGGGAGTGAGGGAAGGCGTGTGAACGTGCGGGCCTGCTGCAGCCGGCCATCGGCACGACGACGAGTAGATCGGGGTCGCGCTGGCGCGTCACGGTCCTCCCCGGCCCGCGACCCACGACGAGAAGCCAAAGTACACGTACGAGTACGAGCCACTCGCTCGTACGGGGTAGCGGCAGGGAGGCCGTCCTGCCATCTCACCATGCCAGACAAAACGGCCGGCGCAAGGGTTGGAGGAGTTGCTGTCATCATGCGGCGGCCAATCATGTTGCCCGGGGCAGGTACTTCGTACCGTCGCCAAGCCCCTCAGCCACTCACCGTGCTGGCTCCGGCGGCCGTAGTGCCTGCCTGGCTGTTATTATTGTGCCCCAGCCGCCCCCGACTCCCGCCCGTCGTGCTCTCCCTTGCTGGCCGCACCGGATCCTCTCCTCGCCGCCCGCGACCCGCGACGCTTCAACTTCCACCCACCGACGCTCCAGCACGTGGCCGAGGCGGCGATTGACTCCCCACGATCCACGTCCGAGTGGTGACGGCCGACCCGCTCGCTACACCAGAGGCCCAAGCGTAGGTTGCCGTCGCCGCCAGCCTCCCCGAGGTTGCTGGGCAAGGCACCAACCCCCCTCCGACCGACGCTCGATTCCTCCCCGACGAGGGACTTGGCAGGACAAACCACCCTCGTGCCGTCGAGCGAGCGCCTACATCTCGACGACGCCGACGGCTCGGCCCATTGATCGATCGACCCTGCTCTGCGTCGTGACCGACCGAGTCCCGCGCCGCTCGGCTCCCCGATTGTGATTGCACTCGGTGGATGCGACCGTCGCCCCGGCAGCAGCCTCCGCGGTCACCATGGGGTCAACGGCCTTTGGCAACTTCAATGTACGTCGAGTCCTCGCAAGCAGAGATGTCACCGCCAATTGCCGGCACCGGACGGCTAACATGGTCCGCCCTACAGGACTTCTGCAAGGATTCAACCTTGCCCGTCTGTAATGTACGTTCACGACGGGCGAAGCGCGACCTGACACCCCGCAACCGCTGCGCGCCGCGGACTGACTGACTGAACTCGTTTCCAGCTTCTATCGTCGCCAGGCCATGACCAAAATGGTCCCTGGGGGGGATGCCAATTAACGGGCATCCCGTTGAGTGGTGGCCGCCACCTGGGCAACCTGGGGTCCATCCTCCTCTGCACCGTCGCCATTGCTGCGGCGGCCTTTATGGTGCTCAAGTCGGAGAAGAAGCGCGCGGCGGTTGGCCGACGGTATGTTTGCCCTGCGCAGCTGCGTCTTCGGGACGGAAAGTCGACTGACGCCACGGTGACGCAGGGAAATGCAATTGTTCCTCCTATGCTACATCATCATCAGCATATGCGAAATCTTCTCAGTCGGCGTCTTCCCGCTCAACGAATCTGTTCGAATTGTATGCCCAACCCCGATTCCCGCTTTCTTTAATTAACCTCTTTTGCCCTTGCTGACCTCGGTCCAGGCCTTTACCGCCATCCACATTGGCATGATCATCGCAGCCACCTGGATTCTGATGCTCAATGCCGTTGTCGGCTACCAATTAATTGACGATGGGACGCCCCTGTCCATGGGCCTCATGCTCCTCTCCGCGGCGGCCCTGTTCATCGGCACCGGCTACATCGCCCTGGATACGGGCTTCCAGTGGACCGGCTATTGGAACAGCAGCTACCAGCTCCCGAACCGGAACATCGCCCTCTATGTCCTGTACCAACTGGTGCCGCTCATCTTCCTCGTTGCCTTTTTCGTCCTCGAGACAATCCTCGTCCTTCGAGTGCTGGGCGAGGTCCGACCCATGATCTACTTGGCTGCCGCGGCCGTCCTCTTCGCCCTCGGCCAGGTCTTCAACTATGCCATCAGCAAGAGCATCTGCGACGGCACCAGCGGCAGGATTGACGGCGCCCTCTTCGAGACGTTATTCACGCTCCTGTCCGTCGTCATGGTTTGGGTCTTCTGGTCGAGCATTACCGAGGACGACTGGCCGATGCCGTCCACCAGCACATACCCATAATACGCTGGGGGCACGACGTCTTTCGATTATACGGCGTTTTCAAGGATGGAAGCATATTAATCTCTCATGTTCTTTATCGCTCACTGACGTCGACGACTTTTTGACGCACACGTATGGTTTGATGGACGGCAACGACTTTTTACGGGACACCCGGACGCGGCATCGGCTCGCGTGGATGGTACCAACCCTTGCTGCGGCGAGGTGTGCGGCGAGGTGTTTGGGTATTGGGGCCAGAGCGTTTGCATACGAACATGGGCTCACCACTTGTTGCTGATGAGGGGGAAATGGCTGGATGAATCATTTTTGGACCAGAGAGGAAAGAAGTGGACAAGGTTAGTGGATTCTGCTTCTACATGCCGTCGGGGTGCGGACCCGGACGGCCCTGTCGTAGCTCGCTGTAGTGATTTAGATACGACTTCGTAGTATACCCCGATCTAGCGACTAATGCGTATTGAAGTCGAAAGCAAGCCGGGTCTCGGGTGCAGGTGCTTTCGCGTGGACAGGGGAGGGAACTGGCTGAGGTTGATGACATGGGATCGTCGGGCGGTCCTGTCATTGGCGGGGAGCTGGCTACGTAGCATTTTAGCACCCACAAGGCTGTGAACTTCCGCGCAGCCTCGCCACCTTCCCTCTGCCATTCACTCGATTGTCACTGTGGCGACGCTGCGGCTGCGCCTTGCACCGCACCGCCTGCACCGGCACCTCGTTCCGCTGAAACATCACGCAGCATCACGCTCGACAGCGTTCGACGGCGCGCCCCGCCGCCATGGCAGACTCGGATGGCGAGTTCGTCGTCGACGGCATGTCCGAAGACGACATGGACCACACCGTGAGCGACGACGAGGGCCGACCCACGCGCGCCAAGGCCTCCCGATCGCGGCGCAAGGGAGACCGCAAGGGCGCGCAGGCGTGGGAGCAGTCGAGGCGCACGTGGGAGACGAACCTGCCCGACGAGGACCAGGACGGGGTGCTCAACCTCACGGCGCTCGAGGCCGAGAAGCGGCGGCGGCTGCTGCGCGACACGACGCCGCTGCAGCGCGGCATCATCCGGCACCTGGTGCTGGTGCTGGACATGTCGTTTGCCATGGCGGACAAGGACCTGCTGCCGACGCGGTTCCGCCTCACGCTGAGCTACGCGGCGGCCTTTGTCCGCGAGTTCTTCGAGCAGAACCCCATCTCGCAGCTGGGCATCGTGGGCATGCGCGACGGCGTGGCGGTGCGCATCAGCGACTTGGGGGGGAACCCGGCGGAGCACCTCGAGCGGCTGCGGTCCATTGAGGGACAGGATCCGCAGGGGAACCCGAGCCTGCAGAACGCGCTCGAGATGTGCCGCGGCGCGCTGTTGTGAGTGTCCCTTGGACGTGGTGGCCTGAGAGCTGTATGCTGACTCTCGAAATAGCCATGCGCCGTCGCACGGCACGCGAGAGGTGCTCATCATCTACGGAGCCCTGCTGTCGAGCGATCCCGGCGACATACACGACACCATCAGCAGCCTCATCACCGACCGGATACGAGTGTCCATCGTGGGCCTCTCCGCGCAGGTGGCCATCTGCGCCGACCTGTGCTCGAAGACGAACGCCGGCGATGACTCGCAGTACAACGTCGCCATGGACGAGGTCCATTTCAGAGACCTGTTCCTCGCGGCGACGACGCCGCCCGTGACGAGGACGCAGGAGCAGAGCACGGCCAGTCTGCTCATGATGGGCTTCCCGTCGCGGATCCTTGCGCCGGGAGGGAGCACTAGCTACTGCGCATGCCACAACAAGCCCTTCCGGGAAGGGTATGCGTGCACGCGGTGCGCGGCGAGGGTGTGCAGGCTACCGGCTGAGTGTCCAGCCTGCGGTCTGACGCTCATCCTCTCGACCCATCTAGCCCGCTCATACCACCACCTCTTCCCGCTACGCAACTGGGTCGAAGTATCCTGGGCCGACGCCGCGCCGTCTGCCGTCTGCTTCTCCTGCCAATGCCCCTTTCCGGGGCAGCCAAAGGGCAGGGCCCACGCGGAAAGGGGCAGGGAAGACCCCACGAGGCAGACATCCAAGGGCGTCAGCGAGAGTGGGCGGTACGCGTGCGAGGTGTGCGGCAACCACTTCTGCATCGACTGCGACGTGTTTGCGCACGAGGTCATCCACAACTGCCCCGGGTGTCAGAGCATCGTGCCCGCCCACGGGCCGGCGCAGGTGAATGGGAACGGCCACGCGAATGGCTCGATGGAGGTGGATTCATAGGCCAAAAAGGGTGAGAAGGGTTGTTTACCATTGCATGGGAGAGCGGGCGATTTGGGAGGCTGCTAAATTGGCAGTGAGTGAATGTACATCAAGGGACGGCGGGCAGCCCTACCACGGCGACGAACAGACGGCCTGGATACGGAAAGACTTTGTGCAGTAACACGGCGCACGACGGAGATGGTTGGCTCATCACAACCGATGTTTGAAATGCTTTATTTCTCCTCGAACAACTAGCGATGGGTGCATCGCGACGGCCCTCGTAGCAGCAACGAGCAGGCACACGGGCGTGACTGAAGAATGATGAAATGTAAAGGACGAGACGACCAATGGCACTTCGTCGTCGGGCCCATTCATGCTATGATTTATTAGACAAGAGAAGAAGACAACAAAAGATGATTTCGCCTTTGCACCCATTGCGTTGTGCCGACAGCTGCAGCGTCGCTGCCATGTTCATTCCGCTCGAGTCTCTTCGCTCACACCCCCTCGTCCCCCCACGTCTTTTCTCTTCATGCATCGCACGCCCTGCGCCCTACAGGTTTCCTCGCTCGGCCTGCTCCCGCTCAATGGCCTCGAAGAGGCTCTTGAAGTTGCCCGCGCCGAAGCCCTCAAACGCCTCGCGCTGGATGATCTCGACGAAGACGGTGGGCCGGTCCATGAGGGGCTTGGTGAAGAGCTGCAGCAGGTAGCCGCCCTCGTCGTAGTCAATGAGGATGTTCAGGCGCTCAATCGTGTCGAGGTCCTCCTTGAGCTCCCAGCTGCGCTTCTCCGTCTTGAGGCGCTGGCGCATGGTGTCGTAGTAGATGGAGGGCACGCCGATGAACTCGACACCGCGCGCGCGCAGGGCCGACACGGCGGCGATGATGTCCCCCGTCAGCAGCGCGATGTGCTGGACGCCGGCGCCGGAGTTGAAGACGACGTACTCCTCGATCTGCGACTTCCTCTTGCCGGCGGCGGGCTCGTTGATGGGCATCTTGACGAGGTTGTTGCGCGAGGCCATGACGATGGAGTTGAGCGCCGAGAACTCGGTGCAGATCTGCGAGTCATCGACGGACCAGAAGCGGTGGAAGGAAAGGCACTGCTCGTAGAAGGCGCACGCCGACGCCATCTCGTTCCAGTCCTGGTTGCCGACGCAGTGGTCGATGCGCGCGAGCCGCACCTCGGGCAGCGTCACCGACGCCGTCGACGGCCTGGCCGCGCGGAAGCCGGGGAGGAACGGGCCCGAGTAGGAGCCGCGGCTGATGAGCGTGTGCGTCGTGTCGCCGTACGTGCCGATGACGGCCGTGACGACGGCGCCGTGCTCCGGATCCTGCAGCAGCCGCGGGTCCTGGACGGCGACGGCGCCCTCCTTGACGGCTTTGCGGTAGACGCCCTCGACGTTGTCCACCTCAAAGGCCACGTCCTTGACGGCGTCGCCGTGGCGCTCCAAGTGCGCGTGCATCTGGAGGAGCAGCTTCCTGTCGGCGGCGGAGATGGGCTCCTCGGCGGGGAGGTGTGCGGCGGAGCGCAGCGGCGACGTGAAGACGAAGCGCACGTCATTGTTGGCGACGACGTGCGAGGCAAAGTACCGACTGCCCGTCTCGAGGCCGCGGTAAGCGATGGCCTCGAAGCCGAAGAGGCTGGTGTAGTAGCCGGCCGCCTGCTTGGCGTTGCCCACCCACCACGTTACGTGGTCGTAGCCCGTGAAGTTGCCGCCGGGTGTCTGGATGTCGAAGCTGCCGCCGGGCTGCTGCGCAGTCGAGTCGGCGGCCTGCCGATGGGGGGAGACGGCTGAGGGGGCCATGGCGACTGCGGATGAGGAGGGTATCAAGTATGAGCTTTCAAGACCTCCACCCGAGATGGACGTGTGTGCGTGTATATGTCACTCAGGCTACTCTTCTTGGGCCAGGAATGGTTGAACGAAGAGTAGTCGTCGCCTTGAAGGGAAGAGAGAGATCGGAGAAGCACGCAGATAACACGCAGCCTCCGGGGGCCTGGCCGCCTTATAAACGGTACCCATCAGTCCGGCTCACCCGCCAACATCACATCCATGCGAACCCCCGGAAATGCCCCGCCCATAGGACATCTCACGGCCCGAGAGGCTCAATCGAGGCACGACCACCAGCAGTGGCAACTTTGAACCGCCGCAGCTGCATTCGGAGCCGGGGGGTGGTGGCTGGGTCGGCAGCAGAGCACCGAGCCATGCCGCGCTGGCCGTTCAAACGCGGCGACGCTGAGTGGTCAGCGGGCATAGTGCCGTCAACTGACTTTGGCTCCTTTCCTTCGCCATGCCGTGAGATCATCGAACCGCGCCGCTGGTCGTGGTCGTTGCAGGCCCGGGGGGAAGAGGGGCCGCGGCCGGCCGAGCCGCCGTGCGGAATGCTGCCGTGGCAGCGGTGCCAGCCGCAGGAAGCCGAGAGTGGCCGGTCCGCGGCCCCACCGGCTGTCTCTGGGCCGCCACGCGGCCAGAGGCGCACAGCAGATTCAGGTAGTCGGCCATGCCAGCGCCCTTGAACCGTCTGGTGGCCATCCATGGTTCCGCCTGAGGCCCTGCAGTGTCCCGAGCAGCCCGTCGGCCGCTCGGCTCTGTCGCACATGGCGCCGCCGTAGGAGAGCAAGCCGCACATCCTATCTCGTGCCCGTTGTCGACGCTGTTGAAGAAGCAAAGCCTGGATAGAGTCGAATCGCGGCAGATTACATCTCCCTGCGAGCCGCGACCGACACCGACATGGCTTACGTGGACCTGAGCCCGCGAGACATCCATGTGCTCGACAAGATCAAGGACCCCGAGTCGAACCCGGCCGCGGGCGTCGTGACCGACCCGTCCCTGTCGCGCGATCCGCACGTCACCGACACGAGTGCCTATGAGAGGGTCGCCCAGCGAGAGCGCGCCGTTATCCAGACCATTCGAACAATCGAGGAGCAGCTCGGCGAGTCCCACGCCGAGGATGCCCGGGAGACCGCCGTCAAGGGATACCAGCAATGCATTTCCGATCTAGGGGGCCTCATCTCCGAACACCCCAACTATGCCAGCGCAAGAAACAACCGGGCCCAGATCATGAGACGGCTCTACGGCGACGCCATGCTGCTCGACATCACCACCGGCATTCCCATGCCTTTGATTGCGCAGCCCGAGCAGGCCGAGAGGAGACGCGCCGCCACGACGGCCCTTGAAGACATGGAGCGCTGCGTCGCGCTTCTTTCCCCCGACACGATGACCACCCCTCTTTCGCCTCAGGCGGCGCGGACACTCTCCATGGCGCACACCCAGCGCGCGGCCGTGTACCTCAGGACCTCCAAGCTGCTGTCGGACAGGCTTCTGGATGTCGACGAGAGCAGGCCCGAGGCCCGGTGGACGAAGCTGAACTTTGAGGAAGCGGCCGCGCGGGATCTGGCCTATGGCGGCCGTTACGGCAACCAGATTGCCAAGAGCTTGGCTGTGAGCGTCAACCCCACGGCGAAGCTCTGTGGCCAGATTGTTCGCGAGGCTATGAAGAAGGAATACGGGCCATCCTTCGAGCCATAATTTTCCGACAGGTCGGTGGTACGGGAGGTAGTTTTGATGACTTGTAAAGAGGCAAGGCGCAGCAACCCTCGTGGGATTGGATTCATGGGTGGATTCATGAACCGGTAGAGCATAAAGCAGGCGTCATCGTCCGGCTATGAATTAATTAAGCCGTTTTCTTTGGGAATCCAATGCGTCTGATACAGCGTTGGCATGTTAGTGACCGTCCTCTATAAATCGAACTCGTAAAACCGGTCGTCCGTACCGTAACCCAGCTTCCATGGTTTCCTTCGTCGTCCTCCCCTTGGTCTTCTCCTCGCGGTTGATTCGGGTGGCGGCGGCAGAGACCCCAATGAGGACGGCGAAAACGGGGTCAGCCACCCTGGAGATGATGTACGTCGGCGCAGGCATTTTTGATTTAGGTTCTGCTTGATCCTGCTCGATGCTGTGGTGGAGAGCTCAGTCTGGCGTTGCGTCGCGGCAGTTGGGTCCAGCGCACGGACCACTCACGTTCACATTTGACCGGTCATGTGACTTTTCACCTGCCGCTCGCTTGCCCCAAGGAGCCAACCCACAAACCCCAAATTTTGCACCAAATTTCCGATCGCGGTTCACGACGTCGACAATCCTCCCACTAACACACACCTGACCACACAGCAGGGCAAGATGAAGTTCCTCAAGGTCGGCCGAGTCGCCATCATTACCCGCGGCCGATATGCCGGCAAGAAGGTACGACGCCCTGCGAAATCTCTGTTCGGCTTCCCGTCGCATCGAAGCTACACTGCACACATATTTGGAGGAGCATCGAGCGCGATGGGCGCACGTCAACGATTGATTGATGGACTGCCGACGGATTTTTGGCTTGGAAGAGAAGAACAGAGAGGCTGACTGGAACTGTTGCAATTATCTAGGTCGTCATCATCCAACCCGTCGACAACGGCAACAAGCCTCATCCCTTCGGCCACGCCGTCGTCGCTGGCATCGAGCGCTACCCCTCCAAGATCACCCGCCGCATGTCCAAGGCCCGCCAGGACAAGCGGTCCAAGATCAAGCCCTTTATCAAGGTCATCAACTACAACCACCTGATGCCCACCCGGTACACGCTGGAGCTCGAGGGCCTCAAGGGCACCATCTCCGGGGAGACCTTCAAGGAGGTCAGCCACCGGGAGGACGCGAAAAAGACTGTCAAGAAGGTGTTGGAGGAGCGCTACACCAGCGGTAAGAACCGATGGTTCTTCACCCCACTGAGTACGTGTATTTTCTCCTTACCAAGCGGGATCCCGCTGCTTCTGCTCGTACGAAGCCGGCGACAAAGTGTTAACGGACATGGTACAGAATTTTAAAATCGTTTTCTCCATCACGGTTAGGGAGTTGGCGGGATGTAAAGAGCATCGAATGGCAATCGAGGAACCCCGGTTTATGGGCTCAATATGAAGTTCATCAAAGATTTACACCTCACATATCTTGACCTGCGTGACCGTACCTGTCGAGAGTGACCGCGTGGCACGGCTTCGGATGCGAGCGATTTTCGGCTGTTGGCTGGCAGCTGCGGTCCAGTGGGAAGCGATAGAACAATTACACTACCGGGCTCAGTTTGAGGCCGTCAATCTGCCATAGGTCTGTTCCATCCGCCTCATGTCAAAGCAATGCCAGTTGCAGTGTGCTGGCGACATGTTTTAATGCACAGTTTGCTGCCTTTGGGTAATTTTCACCTCTCTTGCGTTTCTATCAATCGGTTTCAACGTCGTCTAAAGTACATCAGATTAGACTCTTCGTGATGCGGTTCGTGCAGTTTCGCCCTCGCGCGCTGCGCAAAGCTCTATAACTATACTCCAAGAGTAGTCCGTCCCCCCAACAGCCAAGCATAGTTCTCAAGTCTCCAAATTAGAGTTCCCCTTTTTGGAAAACGATGCGGGTATGTGCCAGAACAGTTCGGTTCCAAGGCATCACGAAATAAAGAAAAAGAAATGACCCTCCTAGATTGCCCGTGTTGCCCAACCATTCAAACGCCTTGATGCGCTCGCCTCCTATACTGTCCGTCCCAGAACAGGCAAAAGATTAACCCTCGCTATTTTTCATTGGGAACCAGTTTTACCGAAGCGGCTGGTGACCTCGTTGGTGAGTTTGGCAGGGTCGTAGGCGGGGGCATACGTGGGAGCCAGAGATCCGAGTAGCGTGACGAGCACGAAGACCGACAGGACAATGACGGCAATCTTACGGAGCACGGGCTTGCGAGCACCAAACTCAGCCCACTGGCGGCTGGCCTCGCCAGCGTAGCCCTTGAGCTGCTCAAAACCGAGTTTGTAGTAAACCATACCGCCCAGGGCAATGGAGTAGCCGAAAAACTGCAGGCCGGTGACTTGAGTGCCCCATATAATCATTGAGGCAACGACAAGCATAATATCCTTGAGGACACCGCAGAGCGTGAGGACAACGGCAGAGGTTTTGCCGATCTGTGTCGCAGCGTTAGCATGGGAAGCAAGCTGGGCAAGGACAAAGAGTGCCATACCAGGAAGACAACGGAGACGTTGAGCATGAAGGCGCAGAGACCGTTGAGGAAGAAGGTGAAGAGTCCAACATTGTAGACATCGGCCATCGAGACCTTGGGGAACTCCCAGATGAGGGCCACGAGTCCGTTCATGACAGCACATATGGGGGCGAAGTAGTACAGAGAGACCAGGGGGTCCATCTTGAAGTCGGCCGAGCTCAGAAGTCGCTGGACCATGGTGAGTCTGAGAGCCTCAAAGATGATGCCACCAATCTGGTACAGGACGCCAATTGTGACAAAGTGGATTTCTCCGAACGAGGCGATGATGACACCGACGACAATGGCGGAGACGTTTAGGAATTGCTTCAAGTTGGGCTGCGTGACACCGAGGGTCCATCCCGAGATGAGGACAGCGACGGGAGTCGTGGCCTTGAGCATCTGGATAAAGGCGACAGAAAGGTAGAGGTATGTCAAGTTGCCGCAGATCAAACTCAAGCTGAAGAAGATGCCGATGGGGACAACAGCGCGCAGGTATACACGGCCAGTCATCTTGACCGTCTTTCGGCCATCAAGCAGAGTCGTCCATCGGGCCATGACCTGGGTGACGACCGTCGCGAACGTCAAGTGGTACGTGGTAAGGATGACGGGGTAGCCTGGCGTGACATTAGCTGGAGGGCCACATCGCAAACCCGTGGCTCTGCGGACGTACGGAAGTTCATTGTGTCCAGGAGCCATTTGTTGAATAGAATGACGGACGAGCTAAAGCCGATCCAAGTCCTGCACACGCCCGTTAGCCCAGCATCGCCATCGTCTCGCGCCATCCAATACTTACACGACGTAGAAAACGGGGTGCAGAGCGGCCTTGGCAGGCTGAGCCTTCTCAACCTGGGGATTGACCGTGGGCAGGACGGGCGAGGCATCCAGGCGAGGGACGTCGCCGGAGACGCGCGTCTTTTCGTCCGCAGACATTGTGTTGGCTGAACGTCGGTCGATGTGAGGAGTCGAAGGAAAGTATGTGACGGCGCGAAGTGCGAGTTGTCGTGACGCCGAGATCTTTGGTGCAGGGACGCGGAAACGAGCCACGTCCTGTTAGGGGGAAAAGGAGCGGCG
>NRSZ01000864.1:1134-15166 GCA_002901185.1 Tolypocladium capitatum
TAAAAGCAGGTCCCAAATTCCAAAGAGGTATCATCCATCGTCTAGCGGCAGCGGTGCCCGTTCCAGTCCCAATGTGCCTCCAGCGCCCGAACAATGTCAATATGCGCACCCCAACGCCGACCGTCGTCGTCTCGCCGCCAAATGCATCCTCCAAGCACCATGCCGCGCGCACGCACACGGCATGCGCACCTTGGTCTGGTCACAGCAGCCTGCCCACGTCGTGCAGCTCCATGTTGCTCGATGTGGGCGGCGTGCCGCCTCGGTCGATTCTGCCCCAGCCTGCGCCCCACGCCGGCAATGGCGGCTGGCGCAGCGTCGTCTGGCTCGTCGTGCTGGCCGCGCCGTCTGCGGACCCGCCGAGGCCGTTTGGTCTCGGGCTCGGGCTCCGGCTCCGCAGCGCTATGTCGTTCGACCCGCCGTCGCTGCCCACTCGACGCTTTTGTCTTCGCCTCCAGTAGCGCGACTTTTGCTGCCCACCGTTCTCCGCCGCGAGCTCCGGTGGTGTCATGGTGCCCATGCGACGTGATCGATGACCCTTGACGAACGTGCTCGAGTGTGTTCGCGGGTAGAAGAAGCCGGCCGGTTGTCCCATGTCGAAGGGGTTCCACGCCCGCAGCTTTGGTGACGCGAGGCTGATGCTTCCGTTGCACCCCGCGTTGTAGCTCGTCCGGGGCTCGCCCGACAGCTCCTCCAGCGTCAGTCCCTTGGTCTCTGGGACGAGCAGCGAAACGAGGGTTCCCAGGAACATGAAGAGCGCAAACAGCTTCAGCACCGCGTCGAGGTTCGTCAAGCATTGGTGGCCGACGCATCCCGAGTCCGACCTTGGCTGCAACAGGTGAATGCTGATGACCTGGGCGATGATGGCCCCGATCTTGCCCATGGCCGCCGACAACCCATGGCCCGTCGACCGGTACCGCGTCGGGAAGCACTCTCCGGGCACCACAAAGGTGGTGGTGTTCGGGCCCGCGTTGAAGATGAACTGTCCGACGACGTAGAGCGCGAGCACGGCCCCCTGGCTCAAGCTGTGGAGCCCGAATCCCAATATGCAGAAGACGACGGTCAGGAGCAAGAAGCCAAAGACCTGCAGAGGCTTGCGGCCAACGGTATCGATGGTGAAGACGGCTGTCCAGTAACCGGGGATGGAGCCGGCACAGGAAATGACAATCATGCCGACGGCGTGGTTGTAGAGTTTGTCGTACAGGGTGCGTCCACTGGTAAAACCGATGGCACGGAGCAGAACGGTGCTGTTCAGTGAGAGGCCGTGAAAGGCCACGTTCTAGGCGGCACGTCAGCGATTCATGGGCCTTTGCACAAGGGGCGGGCGTGACGCACCAGGAAGAACCAGGACATGGTGGTGCCAGTGAGCACCTTCAGGTTCCTCCACGCGCCAAAGTAGGCAAACGCGTCGGCCCACGACGCCCGAGGCACGTTGAGCAGCGCCTCTGAATCGCGCTCTCTCGAGTTCCAGTTGCTCTCGTGCTCGCCGACCGACTTGCGCTGGATGTAGGCCCGGATGTCGGCGTCGGCCTTTTCGACGTCGTGCTGTACGTCAAAGGTGTAGCGCGGTGTCTCGGGTATGGTGATGCGGTAGTACAGGCCGAAGCATGCGGGGATGGCACCGACGCCGACGATGATGCGCCACGATCGATCCGCCGCGACTCGGCACGCCGCGTTGCACATCGTCTCGTCCTTGATGCCCGCGTATGAGCCCTTGAAAGCCACCGTGGTGGCGAGCGTGACGACGGAGGAGAAGAGCATCCCGATGCCTTGTAGGGAGAAGACGGCTGCCATCATGGCTCCTCGCCAACGAGTCGGGGCGAATCTGACGGTGTCAGTTGAGGCTTCGCAGGGCGGCGGGCGGATGGATACTCACTCCGCGGTGATGACGGATGAAATGGGATAGTCGCCTCCGACGCCAACGCCCTACATGTTGTCAGCGATGCTCCCAAGCACGTCGGACGGGCCATGGCCGGTACCCACCATCAAGACACGCCAGAAGATCAAGAGGCCAGTGGCGCTGATGGACGGGCTGGAAGACACCAGCGTGCAGCTCAAGGTGCAGACTATGATGATGACCAGTTCGATGCCGTACATTCGTCGGCGGCCAACGGCACTGGAGACGGGTCAGCACATGTCCCGATCGGGAGAAGAGACGGAATCGACGCACTCGGCCAGCCACCCGAACACGACCATGCCGATGACGACGCCGGCATTGGACGATCCCCGGAGCGCATAGTCCGTCGTCCTGGGCAAGAGGCCGTGATTTCCTCCGTAGCCGTCTTGACTTTGGTCCCCACTCCAAAACACCACGCCCAGCAGCATGGTGATGAGGTGGAGGGAGAACATGTCGTAGGCGTCGACGAGGAAGCCGACGCCGGCGACCAGCACAACGCGGGCATCTGGCTGGGAGTTAGCATCTCACCACCACCCACCAGAGCAAGAAGCTCGAGCGAGACACCGGCGGGGAGTCGAGGGACAACGCACGGTACAGCCCCAAGGGCGCCTTGTCGATCTCGGACAGGGCCAGGCGTCGGCGCAGATTCGGGTCGGATATGTGGGAGTAGTCGTTGTAGAAGCTGTGAAAGGCGCGGTTCCCGTCAAAGGCGCGCTCGCGGCCGGCGGCCGTCATGGACGCAAGCATCTCGTGACGGAGCAAGCTATGGTTGCTAGGCGAGGCGATCAGCAGCGATGGCTGTAAGGATCTCGGGCGACAACATGAGCGAGAAGGACGTGGGGCTCGATATATCGGTGGGCGTTGCGAATGCCTCGCGATGGCACAGACGCAGACCTGGGCGGTGTTGTGAACGCTGCGCGCGGGCTGGCGTTGATGATCGACGGCTGGTCCCGACACCTCCGCTGGCGAGGGCCGCGTCGTCGACTCTGGGCGAGCTAGCGCCAACGATGCACGGTAGATGCCGACAAATGCGGTTCGCGAAGCCTCGTCGCGGTAGAGGACGTGGGGAGCGGTGCGGCGATGAGCGGGAGCGCGCCTCTGCCGGCGACGAGGAGGTTGTCGCAACGTCTGCCCTTGCCGCGTCCCGGTCGAGTCGGTCGAGGACTCGCCCAGTCCAAGGAGGTGAGTGAGCTTGTCCGGGACGCAGGACGGCGCGAGCAGATCACCGGACCATAATCAACGCCACGAGGAGGCGCCAAGTCCGGAGAGTGGGGGCCACTGGCGAGGTCGCCCGAGCCTAGCCCGCCTCAGCCTGGCCGCCCACTTGCCACCACTCGCCACCACTCGCCACCTCGCCGGTTTCATTTCGACCGCGGAAACGAGCGGCAGCCAGCCACTCAGCAGGCCCGCCGCAAGCCAGTCAGCGAGCCGGCCCCCGGTGCTGGTCATAAATATCCGCGGCGAGAATGGGACGCGCGCGCGGCGTGGCTCCCTAGTGCCGCATCGGCCATTTAGTGCTGCATCTGGGGCGCCTTGCGGGCCCGCGAGGCGCCGGCGTGCCTGCGTCATTGGCCGCCCGCCAGGGGAGCTGCAGCGGATGGCACGGCGGCAGCCACTAGGGCCGTTGCGTGAGCGCCGCCGTCGGGAGCTTGTGCTCGCGGCCTTCCAGAACAGGTCCGGCCACGCCGCTGGCTTGCAGCCGGGCCCTGTGGCAAACTCAAACCTCAGCTCCGGACCGCCCTTGGCCGCTCACCTCATCGTCAAGCCCAGGCCCACCCGCTATTTTTGCCGCCGCCGCTTCGCGCACGGCCGCCTGGAGGTTTCGGTAATCCCGATCCAGCGTTTCCCACCGTTTCCCAGCGTCCTCTGCGGCTGAGGCGCGTGCTCGTACTCACAACTGGCGGTGTGGTCCGGGAAGGATGGACATTGTCCGCATCCTCGCTGCCAAGGCCCAAGCTAGCCGCTGGTGCGGCATGGCCATTGGGTCGTCGTGGCAGCCCTGCCCCGGAGGCGAATCGTCATCATGCCGCATCTCGGCGGACTCCCGTCCATCATACCAAGATGAAGCGAGATGAAGCGCACCCCAGCAGCAGCCGACGAAGCCGTACCGACGGTCAAAACAGCCTTCCCGATTACGACGACGGCTACGAGTAATGTCGGCGCCGAACGAGCCGAGCGAGCCGGGCCTCGCTGGCTTCTGTCGTTGCGACCAACGAGGTATCCCGTGCGCGACGTACGAGTACACCATGTGCCTGTCCAAACTTCCAAACTCCGGCCTGGCCGTGTCCGCTTGTTCCCCCCCTTACCCCCTTCCCTTACCAGGCCGTAATGTCCTCCACCTCGGCCTCGCCAAACGTGCTCGACTTGGTCATCTGCCCTACCCCGGCCTCCTCTGACGCACCGCCCTCTCGGCTCATGATGTCCGGCAGCACCTCCTTGAGGAACGCCAGGATGTGGCTGTTGACCTGCTCAAACTGCAGCAGAAAGGCGTCGTGGCCCTCGGGACTGTCGATCCGCTCCAGCCGCGCCTTCTTCACGTGCCGCGCAATCTCCTCCTGCTCTTCAATGGTAAAGAGCCCGTCGCTCTCGATGCCCAGCACCAGCGTCGGCTGCTCGATGAGCTCGAGGGCCTCGGCGATGGTCGCCGTCCGGTTCCGCGACACGTCGTGCGTGTCCAGCTTCCGTGTCATGGCGATGTAGCAGTTGCTGTCGAAGCGCTTGACGAACTTGGTTCCCTGGTAGCGCAGGTAGGACTGCGCCGAAAAGCACGTCGACGTCGGCAGCGTCTCCCCCCCCGTGAGGCCGCCCCTCTGCGGGCCATGGAACTGCGGATCGGGAGAGTTTGTACCCGTCGCGGCGGCTGGCTTGCTGCTTGCCGACGCGCTGGAATCGCTGTTCTTGCGTGACAGCGATGAGCGCTTCACGTTGTGCCCATCGTTGTGGATGTGAAAGTGCGCCTCGGACGGCGTGCTGGGGCGAGGCCGTTCGCGGATGGTCTGGACCTTGGACGCGTCGGGAATATTGCGTCCGAAGCGGGCTTCGAACGAGTTCCGACTCCTGTAAGTCAACAGCGCCGACATGCGCGCCGCCCCCAGCCCCGTTGACGGAGGGTCGTCGAATGCATAGTATCCATCATCGTATTTTGGGTCGGCGTAGATGCTCTGCCGCTGCGCCTCGCCCCAGCTTATGCCCCAGGCGCTGTGCCGACCCGAAGTGGCAATGGGCACGACGCACCGGATGTAGTCCTTTCCAAAGTACGCCCACTCCAAGACAAACATGCCGCCCAGCGACCCGCCTATCACGGCCGCAATCTGCTTCACCCCCAAGTCGTCCAGGAGCAGCTTGTGCAGGCTGGGACGTGTCCGTCAGCGTGCTGTGTGTCTGCGGAACCCCACCCATCGCATACTCACTTTACGTCGTCTCGGATCGTCGTCAAAGGAAACTCGGGGCCGTAGCGGCCCTTTTCCCCATCACCATCCTTGGCCGTGACGGGGCTTGCCGTGCCGTAGGGGCTGCCCAAGCTGTTCATGCAAACAACGAAGAACCTCGACGTGTCAAACACTCGGCCTGGCCCCCCGAGCAGTGGGCCCCACCAGTCGCCCACGTCAGCGCTGCCGGTGAGCGCGTGGCAGATGACCATGGCATTGTCCCCGTCCGGAGACAGCTTGCCCCTGGTTGTGTACGCCACGGGGACGTTGAAGAGGGTTATCCCCGATTCAAGCGTAAACTCGGGGATGATTGCGATTTGCTGGTCTGGGATGAGAACCGCAAAGGGGTTCTCAGGCTGTGATTGCGTTCTTTCTTGCAGGTATTCAGTCAACCGTCTTCTCCGTCATCGCAGGGGCGGGGTTTGTTGAGCCATATGGATTGGCAGAATGGTGTATTCATGTCAAGAACAATAAACAGGTGTGTGAATACTGACCATATTGCCTCCGAGCGCCATCATCGGCGGCTGTGTTGTCTTGGGCCATTCGACACTCCGTGTCTTGCGGCTTTCAATCGCCGACTGCGGAGGGGTTGGAAGGAGGGTTTTTTGAGTTGAGTGAGAGCTTGCCGTGTCAGGAGCAGAGGAACCAAGCCACTCGAAAAAATTTAAAGGTACGAGAATAGGTGCAACGCTCCAAAGGAGCAGAGTGAGACGGCCCGATGCCTTGTTTCAACCAGACTTTGACTCACTAAAAGCTGATGTCTGCAAGACGAGAGCTCTGCATGGCGCATAGATTCAACTGGTGATGACTCAGCCTGTTGCGCTCCGTGAATCGCTGCCGCGAGGTCACGTGATGCTGCTATTCAAGCACATCCGTGTCCTGGCCTGCCCAACCTGGTCCGTGCGCGCTGACCCGTGCAGTTTCGCTTGCCTGTGGACCCACGCAAGGCTGCCTGTGAACGTTGGAGCTTCTTCTCTTCACCTTCTGCCTTTCGGTGCATCATCGTCGCCAACATCACCTCTTCAGCGTTTCGACTATCGGATACGGCCTTGTCTCTGGGCTTTAGAGGCATCGCCCGGGTATTGAGCGGCTTCAGCTTGTCTTTTCTGCAGTTGCCGCGTCGTGCACGTCCTTCCGCGTCTGCTTTGTCGTCAACTCGGAGTCCTTTCCTTCTCGTCACTCCTTTGCTCGCACCTCGAGTGGTGAAACCTCTCTACTTTCTTGCCTCCTTCTCTCCGTTACCTGCGGCCCTATCTGCCACCCTCGCGATCTCTTCGACGCCCTCTGCGTTTCGACAACCCTACCTACTCTGCCACAAATGATATAGCCACGTCTTTGCGAGCCGCATCACCCACCAGGCGAGATCATGCCTGCGAAGCGCAGGCGATCCGACCTCCCCTCGGGCGACGGTGGCAGGCCCTCGCCGCACCGTCCAACAGACACGTCGCTGGCCCAGCATGACCGGGAGGACGGCGGAGGCAGAGGCGGCGGCCGCGGTCGAGGATATCGCGGTGGTTTCAGCAGACGTGATTCCAATTACGGCCATGGCCGAAATGGGTCGAGTCACCATCAGAATCCGCAAACACAGCAGAACCAGCAAGGCCAGCATCAGCATACTCCCACGCCGCCTCGCAGCGCGCCCTTCTCTTTCCAAGCTCAGCCGCCGTCGCCGAAACAACCCAAACCTCCCTCATCGCCAGTCAACGTGAAGCAGCCCGCACCCTCTCCCTCCGCTCAGAAACATCCCACCTCTCCCGTGGCCATGAGACCGCCTCCCGATGCTGCACAGCCGACGGCCCCGTCGACCTACTACTACGAAAACCTCACAGACGAAAAGGTCCGCAACTGGGCTGAGCGAGGGCGGCAGGAGATTATGCAGCACGGCATCCAGTCGCTTGAGGATGTGGACATCACCGAGCTCTCCAGTCTCTTCCAAGAGTTCATCCACGCCGTCGTCGAGGGCAGACTCGACGCTGCCGATGCCGGTGCCTGCGTCAAGGCCATTCTGGGCGAAGAAACGCCCGACGCTGTCAAGGATTCAGAAGCGTTCGGTTCTCACTCGCTTTTCCTCGACTCCCTGGCCATCGTCATGGACAACGACCCGGGTTTGTATCGGCCAGCTCTCCGTGAGTTTCTCGTGGCCACCGGCGTTTCCCCCGCGCTCATGCGCGAGGTTCTCGACGCGCCTCTGCTGCAGCAGCTAGGCCTGATCAGGGACAACTTTACCAGACTCGGCGTCAGGCAGGCCACCAACCTCCTGTACCGGCAAGCAAACTACAACTTGCTGCGTGAAGAATCCGAGGGATACTCCAAGCTCATCACCGAACTCTTCTCCACCAACAGCATACCCCCACCACCCCCCGGCAAGACTTTCGAAAAGGTCAAGGCTTTGATTGGCACTTTTGACTTGGACGTTGGCCGAGCGCTGGATGTCACTCTCGACGTCACCGCGGCGGTTTTGATAAAGCAGTTCAAATTCTTCGTCAAGTTTCTGAGAACCAGCTCTTGGTGGCCCTCTGCACGTTTCAGCGACGGTTCCTCTTATATCGGAGGCTTGCCGGTCTGGGCACTCCCCGACTACCCCCAGTGGAACACGAGCGAGGAGGACGAGGCCAACAATGCACGCCTCAAGCTGGAGCGGGATGTTGCCTTCTGGGATCGTGCTCGAGAGGTGCATCTGGCTGCTTTTTACGAGCTCGGTGGAAGACGAGTCACGGACCGACACTCGCAACAGAGCCAAATTACCAACGGCCAAGACAGCGAAGGTGCTGTGGCGGACGCCGAGCAGGCTTGGATTCGGGAGACGAATACGCTCCCCGCGCTGGGAAATCGCGTTGCCGCACAGCTTCTCGGCTTCAAACTTCGCTTCTACAACTCTGACATGAGGGACAAGACCGATGTCCTCCCTGCGAACCTCCTCTATCTTGCCGCCCTCCTCATCAAGATTGGCTTTCTCTCATTGACGGATCTCTACCCACACCTCTCGCCGGCGGATGGCGACATGGAGCGGGTCCGCGAAGCCGAAGCGGAAAAGCTGCAGAAAGAGGAGCGCGAGGCGCGCGGCGGGCAAATGAATGCCCTTCTAATGGCGGGTGTCCTTCCCCAGGGCGACGACGACAACCCCATGGCGTCCAACGTGTCCAAGAGAGAGCTGCCCAAGAAGACCGAAGCCGAGCAGAATAAGGTTGCGGCCGAGGAAGACGACAGGAACAGGCTCCCAGAGCCGCTGGAGCAGAAGGTTGCGCTTCTCACCCAGCTTCTGACAATCGGCGCCATACCAGAGTCGCTTTTTATCCTGGGCCGCTTCCCTTGGATTCCAGAGGTCTTCCCCGACATCCTGGAGCGAATCCACCGCATACTCCACGTCTCTGTTGACAAGGTGTACACCGACAGCCGACCATGGCCTGTGAACGTGGTCGAGTTCCCCACCAAGAACATGCCCGATGTCGACCAGGCCGGCGTGCCAAAGGGCAGTGTGCGGCTCAATCGACTGCCCGGGAAGAAGATCTGGCGCTGGCCCTTCCCTGACAAGTACGACACCAACGAGAACCAAAACTACCGCTATTACTGGGATGAGTGGGCCGACAACGTCCCTGTCTGCCAGACTGTCGACGACGTCTTCACGCTGTGCGGCACCTTTCTGAATCTCTCCGGCGTCAACATCGGAAAGGATGAGTCTCTTGTATCCAAGCTTGCCAGCATCGGCGCCAAGAGCCTGGCCGTGGACAAGTCAGACTCGAATCGCGCTCGTTGGCAAGATCTCTTGCGGCGCCTCTTGCTGCCCGCACTGAGCCACACAAAGGCAAACGCCTCGGCCGCCAGCGCCGTCTGGGAGCTCGCCAAGCAGTATCCTCTGGTTGCCCGCTACGCCATGTATGCAGAGTGGTTCGAGGGCTCGATTTCCCGGCTCCCAGCCATGCGGACGGCGTTTGCACGATCTGTATCCGAGACCAAGGCCACCATGAAGCGGGTGTCGCTCACCAACTTGAGTGAAATGGCCAAGCGGTTGGCCAAGACCAGTTACGCCTCGCCTGGGATCGTCTTCAAGGTTGCTTTCGAACAGCTCGAAGTCTACTCCAACCTGATCGAGGCCTTCGTCGAGTGTGCCAAATACTTCACCGACCTCTCGTACGACGTCCTCGTGTGGTCCTTGTTGAACTCTCTCGGAAAGTCACGAAGTCGCACGCAAGAAGATCATGCCCTCACCACCAGCAAGTGGCTCCAGGCGCTCTCGAGGTTTTCCGGCAAAGTTTTCCGACGATATTCCGTCCTGAACCCCGTCCCGGTCCTCAAATACGTCGACCAACAGCTCTTCTTGGGCAACTCGACCGATCTCATCATCCTCAGGGAGTTCATCTCAGTCATGGGAGGCCTAGTCGCTGCGGCCGACTTCACCGACTACCAGATTCTCTCCATGTCTGGCGGTCGATGGCTCCGGCAGCACACCCTGATCCGGGCGCAGGATAAACGTTTCGAAAACGTCAAGAGCTCCGGTCGCCTTATCCAGGCGCTCTCGGATTCCAAGCTGGCTACCCGGCTGCTCATCAACCTCGCGCAATATCGGCAAGTCTCGAGCTACAACATTCCAGAGGACGAGGCCCACGTCAAGTACCTGTCGTCAATCATCGACGACTCTCACCAGGCACTGATCCAGTATCTGGATTTTCTCTGGAGCAACCTCGAACCCGCTGCTTTTGACGCCATCGTACCATCCATCCCGGAACTCATAAATTCGTTTGGCTTGCAGACAGATCTTGCCTTCCTCATTGGGAGGGGCAGCCTCGCCCATCGGATGTTTCCATGGCAGCCGGTAAAGAACAAGAAGGACACGTCGCAGACTCGAAAGCCCGGCGTTGACAAGGAGGGCGACGTC
The DNA here is from genome assembly GCA_002901185.1 of Tolypocladium capitatum. NCBI lineage: Eukaryota > Fungi > Ascomycota > Sordariomycetes > Hypocreales > Ophiocordycipitaceae > Tolypocladium > Tolypocladium capitatum. The sequence continues at coordinate 11,330 of NRSZ01000864.1, forward strand.
AGCATGTCGGATGCGAAGCCCCAGAACGCGGAGACGAACGGGGGCGCGACCCAAGAGACAGCCGAGAACGAGGATCATCAGGTAGGAGCTGGCCCAGCCGCCCTCGCGAACTCGACTAATCCCAACCCTTTCAAGAAACCCGATGACTCTTCGCTGTCACGGACCGCCTTTGCTACGCTGCGGCCCATAATCGACTCGGTCCAGCCTGCCGTGCGTCCCGAAGTCTGGCAGAAGATGACACCCGAGCTCTATGCCACGTTCTGGGCCTTGCAGCTCGGAGATCTCTGCTTTCCCGAAGACATTTACACCAAAGAACGCAACAGAATCATGGGCGAGTGGTCGGCGCTTGGCAAAGATCGCTCCGACACGTCCCGTTGGGGCATGGATCGAAAAGCAGAGAAACGAAAGGAGCTCATGGACGTCCAGGGCTACCTGATTGACGAGCTTGCCGAACATTGTCTCCGCAAGGCCAAGTGGAAGTTCTACTTGACGAAACAGTTCCAGACATCTTTCCCCGACTCCTCAGTCAAGGCGGACAGCATATCTGACGTGCTTCTTGAGCAATGCTTCCTGCCTCGTGTCCTCCTTTCGCCGGCGGATGCAGAGTATACGTACAGGTTCATCAAGGCTCTGCATGATTGCAACGCACCCGTCTTCAAGTTGATGTCCCTGCTGGATCGCCTGTTCAACGCAAACCGGCTGCGGACTCTGATCTTCACGTGCACCGTTCGAGAAGCGGAATACTTGGGACGGTTCTTGAAACTGATCCTGGACGACTTGTCGCGATGGCACAAGAACGAGCCGGCGCTTGACGAGAAGGCCGCCAAGGCAGCCAAGGCAACTGTGCGCCTAGGCGCCTACGACAAGGAAGGCAAAGGACCCAGCGACCAACCTCGTCTCGGGTTCGTCCTCACCGTCAACGAGCAGGGAAAGCCCGAGACCTTTGTGGAGCACGCGCAATTTAGAGACTTGCTCTTCCGCTGGCACAAGAACCTCAACACGGCACTCAAGACGTGCTTGGGCGGCTCGGAGTGGATGCACATTCGAAACGCCATCACGGTGCTCAGGGCCGTCTTGGACCACTTCCCCGCCGTGGATTTCATGGCCACGCAGTTTGCAGCACAGCTGCAGAGGATATCGACGTCGGAGGCGTCCAAAAAGGCCACCCCAGAGAGCGAGGAAGGCGGCCGTGTCGACCTGTCGGTTGCAGCACAGGGTGCCATGTCCGAGCTGCAAAAAAGAAAGTCCAAATGGGTCATGGTCCAGGCTTTCCGATCAAACGCCGTGAGTAGCCTCGAGCGTGGAGGCGAGACGACGGGTGCTAACAATCATGGCAAGGCTGGCGGGTCTCACTCCGCCGACAAGGCGCCGGGTGCTAGGCTGCGTCCCACCGCTCCCGATTTCAGGCCGCGGGTGGCCAAGTATGTCTCGCGCCATCCCCAATGCCGCCGTCCACGGCGAGGTCGTCATCGCAAATCTGACCACTAGTACAGGCCAGCCCCGAACAAGACACATGCCACGGAGGTAGAAGACGGCGAAGTGCGGGATGCCAAGGATGCCAAGGGGGGATCAAGCAGCAGCACACCAAGCGAATCTCTGCCTCTGAAGCCCTCCGACTCGGCCAGAGACTCGTCTACTAGGCGGGATGAGGCGTCTGGGCCTTCTCGATCGTCGACTCCTAGATCCGGTCCTGCTCAGGGAAGACCCGACACCCGCGCCCATAAACTTCCGGACCGCCCAACGCACAATCTCCCAAGCCGACCGGATGTGCCGATACCAGGCCCCGTTCCACCCGAGCGGTATGGCCAGTCACGAGGACATGAACGAAGGGATGGCAGAGACTCGCGTGAACCCCGTGGCCCCCGAGACGGCCGTGATCCTCGAGAGGCATGGGATGCCAGGGAACCGAGACCATCCGATCCGGATCGTCTGGGACGACCTCGCGAATTCCCCGAACGTCGCGGAACCGACGGCCCCGGCGACCGTGTGGACTTGCCGCCTCGACCAGGACAGCACCGCGACGCACGCGGCAGGGTGCAGGATCGCCACAACGAAGCACCGGTCCAGCCGTCGGGCCCCCCGCCTGCGGTGAACGAACCGCTGGAGCCGGCCATGAACCCCGAGAGGGCGGCGTTGTTTGTCCAAGATGGCCCAGATCGACCAACCCGCGGTCCAGAGGCAGAGCGCCAAGCCAGGGGCCGTCGACCGGCACCAATCGAGGTCATGGACGTTGTCAACCCCGACCGCGTCGCCCTGATGGAGGACCGCAACGACGTACACAACTCGCAGAATCGCCTCCCGAGGGATGATGGCCGAGACCGAGGACCGAGGGCGCCGTCCCCGAGACGAATCACTCGCCATGGCCCAGAGCATGGACCTCCAACCGGTGGCTACGACGACAGACAAGGCCGTCCCTTCCCTCAGGATCCGCGGGGGCCTCAAGACCCGCGAGGGCCTGGCAGGGATCCTCGCGACAGGTCACCGCTGCCTGGAAGCAACTTCAGGAGCGATTGGCCAGGTGACCGCGATGCTGATAGAGGCGCGATGGACAAGATGCGTGACCCGCCAGCCTTCCATCGGCCAGGACCCCGTGGCCCGGAGCCCGAGCACAAGATGCCGCATCAAGACCAGAACTACGGACGACTGAACCCCGTTCCATCGAGTTCCGACATCCCATCCGGCCCCCGTGGCCGAGTCAGAAGCGCAACTCGAGGTGGTCACGGAGCACATTCGTCGGCCCCTGGCAGGCCGGACGGCCGCTTTGGGGGGCCAGAAACACCGCGAGCGCCATCCCCAGACAAGCTGCCGCCGACCGGGCCCGCATCCGGACGAGGCCGACGTGGCGGCTACGAGCACGGCGCAGGACCCGCGACACCGTCGGGTCCGCCTACAGGGCCGCCTACAGGGCCGCCTACAGGTCCGCCTACAGGTCCACCTACAGGCCCGCACTTGGACAGGAAGCGAAACTTTGGCCCTGGGCCAGAGATACAGACACCTACATCGACAAACACAAGTCCGTCAGCAGGAGTTCATCCCGACCGGCTTGCCCAGATGGGTGGTGCATCGCTTCCACCTCCCCCGTCACCTTCCGGACCGCCTCCTGCCGGCCCACACCGGCATGCAAACGCTGGTGACAGACACGCATCGGGTCCGCGACAGGCACCCTCGGGCGGCATGGGCCCTTCACCGGCGGAACCAGGCGTGCCTATGGGGCCAGCCTCGTCAACTGACCGGTCCAGGAGCGGCGGAGGCAGGCGACAGCTGGCCGGAATCAACTACATGCTCCAGCAAGCCCAGGCGATGCCAGACATGGGCCGAAACAACGGACCACGAGGGGGCCAGCCACGACAGCTGTTGGGCAACTCGGATGCTCAGGTACTCACGGGCGGCTCGCCAACCTCGATACCGGGTCAGGAGCGTCAGGATGTCATGTGGCAGGAGCCGGCCAACTGGGGATCAACAAACGGGGGTGACGGCGCAGCAAGACGGGAGCACCGCGGAGAACGCGAGAGCAGACCTGACCGGCCTAGTCGGCCGTCCCGACGCAGCAGCCGCGAGCGAGAACGGGAACGCAGCCCGCGGCTGGCCCGTGAAGGGGAAGCCAAGGAGCACGGCGAGTACCGCGACAGACGATCGATGGGCGCAGAGGCTGGCGGCAAAGAGCGTGAGCCTCGCCGATCAGGACGAGATGCCGGCGGCAGAGAAGCGATGGGCCCGCCTCCTTCGGGTGGACGGGAGCTGATGGGAGGAAGGGAGCTGCGGCATCGGCCGGATGGACCAGGAGGAATCAGGCCCGGGGAAGAATGGACGGGAGGAAACGGTGGCGGGCGGGGGGGG
>NRSZ01000153.1:0-10165 GCA_002901185.1 Tolypocladium capitatum
GGGTTGTTACCGAGCCTTTTTATATTACACGGTTACATCAACGGCAGCAAGGTCAAGCTGTTACACAGAAGGATAGCGACAAGGCCGAGGTCGGACACGATTGGGGCCAACACGCCATGACACATTGGGATTAACAACCAAATGATATGACTTATGGCTTGGCAACACCTGTTTTGTTGAACGAGAACCGAAGGGATCTTCTAGTTACTAACTACGTAGATATTTCTTAGGCTGACTTGGACTATGCGACCATCCCCCCTTGGCAGGGTCCGCTGGAGCTGCACTATGAAAAAATCAGACTAGGATTGGCTTCCATGTCGAGGGCGCACTGTAACAGTTCTTCTCCTGGGTTATTGAGCAGTTCTCGAGGCGATCCGCGACGTTCGGGTGGATTTGCGACATGTCTGAGTAGCTACGCAGGAAGTCTGAATATTTGGCTGAAACGCGGATATAGGCGGTAGGTCGATGTCGATACCCGCTGCGTTTTAGAGAGCGGATGTGACAATCACGGTTAAGGAACCAAACAGAAATATATTTTGCGGATAGTTGGAAGGGGGCTGTGTAAACCTCGAGAGGAAGGGGGCGGTATTAGCCTTGGTAGCAAGACAGCGCTAATGGCTTGGCGACCGGCACGCGCTTATCTACGGCTCTCATTGCTACCAACCTTGAGGCGAGCAATGCAGTCGTTCGACGCCGGCATGATGGGCGAATGCCCCCGTTGTTATTTTGGTGATGTGCCTGACTAGGGGGACAAAGGGGCACGGTTCGTTCTTGTCAGGCACCAGAAATAAAACAGGTATTCGCTTTGCGAAGTGTAGTATGAGATGGTCGGTAAGCAGATGTCCTGTAGATGTTCTGTGGAATACGTGAACTCCATGTTCGTTAGCCACGTGCATCTCGCCATGAACCCGAAAAAATGACTCGGTTGTTACACTTTGCCCTACATCGAACTCGGAGAAGCGGAGGCGTACACTTGACGGTACCCTGGCACGTTGGCGACCTCGCAGAACCCCCCCTCCACAGGACATTAAACAAAACCGTGGCCTGATTACTCGCATCGCTGCTGCGCTTTGGCCGATGCTCCCCAAAAAAACATCGAACATGCCGTACTGTCGCGCACAGAGGCGTCACAGTTATGACACAGGGGCGCGGTGCGGGCACAGTCACCCACCAAGCTGACACACAGGATGCTTCCTATGCCGGTTTGATAGCGGCAAGTGATTAGACCGCCCTCTACGACGTTAACTACAGCGCAGAAGTTGCTGGCGCTAGCCCCACTTAGCGGCTGGCCCACGATGAGCCGCATCCGAGGCCGTATTGAGGAGGATGCGAGTTAAAAAATCAGCGCCAGACCGATTCGTCATGTCTGTGCCGTGTTGCTTGGTTGTTGATAATGCAGCGAGTGGGCGACGAAGCCGGACTCTGCGACCTCCTCGTGGTGTAGCCTGGAAACAGCTATGCTGGCCAGTACAAGACCTTTGGCTGCTTCCATTTGGACGTGTGCGAGTTTGGGGCCCTCGCCACCTCGCAAGGACGCATACTGCGGCCAGGCGGTCCAAGGACGATATGTATAACTGGCTTCCATCTGTCTTCACGGTCACTAGGTCTGTACATGACATTAAGCAGGAATGAAGCAGAAAATGTAGCGAGAGTCAAGTGCGCCGTTGCAGGATGAAAGAGGCAGCGTCACGTGGGAAACAAGAGCCGCATGTCTCACTTCCATCTGGCCCAATTTGTTCGCAGAGTGTCTGTCAACTGGTTGCCGCGCTTCGTTACGCCTACCAGTCTGCTTCCTTGCGCCGCAGTTGTTTTGGAGTGGTCTCAGTCGCGCCTGCAACCAAGCTAATACACCGAAGCAACGTGTTGTACGGCTGGAGGCTTTACGCCTCTTGTAGAAGTGCAGTGCAATTTCGTTTGCATTATTCTACGTGTCCACAATTCACGGGTTGTTCTTCTTGCCCTTGCCCGTGGACTTGGCGCCGCCCTTGGATTTCTCCTGCCGTTGTCTTTCCTTGCCCTTCTTGATCGTATTGACAAGTTCCTCGACCTCTTCCAGCCTCTTCTCTTCTTCTTGCTCCTTCTCCCATCTGTCCTGCTCAGCCTTCTGGGCGGCCCTCTTCTTGGCCTGGGCCTTCTCGACGCGCTCAATCAGCGCATCGCTATCCTCCCACAGCTTCTTGGCAACGTCATCGTCGTTGATTTCTGCGCGGGCAAAGTCTACTTCCATGCACTCCTTGATTAGCTTGCCGCCAGCGCCTCGGCCGAGGTCTAGCTCCATTGCTGCGTATAGGATGGACTGCGCAGCCTGGAACGGAGACTTGAGGAGGAACCAGGGCACGGCGTAGGCGGCAAGGTAGAGGGACAGCCCGGATAGCGAGCCTCTGGTCAGCCACCGCCGGGTTCCCGGGGTACGGCTGAAGCCGGGGTCGACAAATATGACGCGCGCGTTCATGGGTAGCTCGTCGGGCCGTTTGTAGGAATCCAGGTGCTTCTGGAAGGCTTGGCCAAAGACGTTGAGGGCCAGTTTGCTTCGGGCGTATGCTTGCCCAGGCGACCAGTTGTGGTCCTTGATCGCCTCTTTCAGGGACGGGGACCCTATGTACGAGGAGCATGTGGCCATGACGATCCGGACGTCGCGGTCAAACGGCTGTGCCTTGATCGCCGGACTCAGTATGCCCAGCAAATGGAAGTTGGCGAGAAAGTTCACCATCCACGTCTCCTCAAGGCCCTCTTCCGTCTCTTTTCTCTTGCCACCTGGCGGCGTCAGCGTCGCGGCGCAGAGCACAATCATGTCCAGCCTCCTCGGCGGCGCGTTGTCGATCCATTTCGTGGCAAACTTGCGGATGCTGTGCAGGCTGGCGAGGTCCACCTGCTCCGCATATACCAAGTTGTTCCCCGTCTTGTCGCGGATGTCTTGTATGTATTCGACGAGGAAGGGGTCGGACGGCGGCGTGCGCGTGAGGAGGACGAGCTGGGCGCCTCGCGCGGCGAGTTCCTGGGCGGCCTGCGCCCCGACGCCGGATGTGCCGCCTGTGAAGAGGACGACTTTGCCGTGGAGGGGCCTCTCGGATGTGTTTGAGCGACCAGACGTCCACCGCTTCAGCGTGTAGAGGATCGTGACGGTCAGGGAGGTGTAGAAGATGATCCAGCGGTTGTCGCGCAGCCAGTCGGGAGGGCCATGCTCGATAAGGTAGAAGATGAACGGGATAGGCATGCTGCGCGGGGGGTCGAGTCGAGTCGGCAGCAATCGGAAGTGGTAAGGAGGTTATTCGGACGTTATTTCGGCCATTGGCGACGTGTTGCTGGATGATCAAGTAGCTCCTGGGATATGGTGCTGGAGGCTTCGAGGGTGGATGATGGGAGAGCTCCCTGCACGTGACAGTCCACTGCCGCAACCCCTTCGAGAATCCATCGCCATCATGTTGGCAACACCAACCATCGACAGAACTCTTCAATGCGCCGTCCTTGAAGCACCTGTTCATTGACACCAAAACAGGCTTTCTAGCTCTACACCAACTGCTCTTTACCCGCTCCGGCGTCCTCTCTTACCGTCTCGGAGTAACCCGGTCAAGCAAGATGTTGCCTCGTGGGCCAAGATATTTCTGATTACCGACACTGACCTGCTTACAGACTGCTTCATGGTTGAATTACTGGCCATTTATCTCCTGTGCCTTTTCCTTTCTCATCCAGACCTCGCCAATGGGATCGCCGTGCTCCCCAACGCAGACCCAGTCGCCAATGCCGTACTGTGGCGGTGCTCGCCTGACGCCGCGGCCGCCTCCCCCGATGATGAGGTTCCCTGGTCGATACGTCTCGTCGTCTTTGAGTCTGCGGATGACGCTGCCGTGGACTCGGGCATTGGAAGGAATGTCTCGCACCTCGCCGCGCGGCAGCGGCCATCGGATGGGCTTCCACGACCCGTCCGTTTGCAGATCCATCCTCCGGAACGGGAACCACTCCATAAAGTTCCACGCCGTTACGGCCGACATGCCCAATCCTCCGCCATACTCGAGCGAGTCGTGGATGCGAGACGTGTGCGCCCTGTGCATCAGATCGTGGAAGCCACACGCGGAGCCATTCACGCCATAATCCTCACCGTTGATCTCGGGGCGCACAGGTCCTGCTTGCACGCCGTTGGTCTCGTCCTGGACGAGGATATCTGGGGCTCGTAGCCGCGCAGCGCCCTGCGCAAATTTGCCAAACTCGGTGCTGGTCTCGCTCAAGCATCCCATCTGCGCCACCTTTTCCATGTCAAACGGCAGCCCTGCCTTGATGGCTTCGCGAACTATCCACGCCAGGGGCACGTGGCTCGCGCTCTTGCGGTCGTCGAGAGCTTCCCATCCACCCCCAATATCTCCGTGGCCGCCAGCAAACCACACCTCGTCAATGTCCTTTCGGCCGTCGTCCCAGTCCACGTCATCGTCCGAGGGCATGCCGGAGACACAGGACATGGCATCCGCGTCTTCTTGTTCGCACCGCTGGCGGGACCGAGGCCGAGGCCGATACGGCGCATAACGAGAATTGCTGGTTGATGGTCGCCTCTGTCGGACATTGAAATCTTCGCCCGGTAAGAGCAGGTTGCTCGGCCGTCTCTCTTTTTCTGTCGCCGGCTTGTCTGCAGCAGGCCTGTCTTCAGTCGGCGGAGTCTGCGGCCGGTATATGGACGACGGTCGAATCACCTCCATGCTGCGTCGAAACGGCTCCAGCAGCTGCTCCATGTGGGGATGACGATGGTGTTTGCGATTTGGGTGGCTCTGATACATCAGGTCCTGGCGGAACTTGGCCCGTCTCTCATCAATGCTGACCGCATGGCGGATGACTTTGGCGCTGCTACGAGCCGTGTATGGAAACTTGCTGCGTTGCATCCAGGCCGTCTCGAACCGAGGAACCGAGTTGACGGTGTCAAAGAGCCCGAGGAAGCGGATCCTGCCCACCGGCCTGGAAAAGGTCTCACGAAAGGCCTTCATGAAGTCGTGCATCTTGTGCGCCTTTTCGTCCTCTTTAGGCTCCTCGCCCCCCTCGGAATTTGTGGTTTGCCGCCGGCTCTGCCACTGCGCGAAAGCCTTCCAAGCAAATTTGACCATTTCCTCGTTGCCGTGGGACAACAGTCCTATGTGGTCCAGCATCTCGGCCAAGAATCGCGCAATGTAGGCTCCCCGGCTGAACCCAAACATGTATATTTCATCGCCGGGGTTATAGAATCGCATGAGGAATCGGTACCCTCCCACGACATGCTGGTCAAAGGATGACCCCACGGCAGAATCTTTTGCTTTCTGGTACCATGACTTGATGCGAGCCCAGACGCCGGTATGGTCGAGGGATCCAGAGACGACATAGGTCCCGATTCCAGCTGGCATGTCGCGTCAGCTTGCGCCAGGCGTCGACCGCAACGGGAACACTTACGTTGGTAGTAGTGGTACTGGTCGCCCGCGGTGCGATCCAGCATGCGGAAGATTTTGAGGATGTTGCTGTCGCTCTCGTCGCCATGGAACTTGTTGCCGGTCCCGTCGAAGCAGAGAATCAGCTTGCGCGGACCGCGGCTGCGGTCGCGAGAAGTGCTCAAGGCTGTGACGGGACTCATCGCGCCTGGCGCGTATTCTGCGTCGTCATGCTTGTCCCTAGAGTTCTGCGCCGAACTTGGGTTGAGAAGTCTCCCGGCCATGGTTCTTACTGCTCCTTCGCAAGGGATGCTGGGGATTGGCAACGATAAGGCAAGGACGCATTGCGTCGACAGGAACGGTCTCAGGCTTTACTCGGACGCCTTGCGACGGCCCTGGGTGACAAGTCTCGCTTCTTACATATATTCCCCTCCCAAGGTCTCTGCGAAGCCGTGCCGCCCATCGTTGAATGACCGTCTCGGCAAAAGAGGCTGGTGGCTTGCGGGCTGAACAGGACGATCATTGCCGGGATAGACGGCTTCCCGAATGGAACTGCGCCTAGGGATGGGTCTTGCAGAGGCGACCAGGGTGTATTGACCAATGAGTTGGACGCCATTGCAGCAGATCCCGTGAAGAGGGGCTACCGTTGCCATCTCGGCCGTTCGCATGCATGATGCAGCACGCTGTCTCGCCATGGGTACTACATACCATTGTCGAGCATCGCCGCTCATGCTCCGGCTCGATGCACCCGAAATTATGCAAAATATGCCGATACTGCTTTTCGCTGACGGTGGTTGCTGGCGAAACGGTATGAAGACGGAGACAAGAACGGGTACCGGGTGATTCCTTTTGAATCCGACATCTTTGGGAGACGCTACCTCGACAACTTGTTGCAAACCGGCCGCGCTTTGATAGGTTCCTCGACGGTTTCCACTCTTCGACACATTGGAAGAAGCTAACGGCAAAGACCGAACAACGGTACATTCACACGAGGCTTCAGAGGACACATGTAACGTCAATGAGGTCCCGAACTCGCATTTCTTTTCGTGATTTCCATGCTTTCCTCGCTATCTTCTGTTCATTTTCGTTCGCCACAATGGCACGGAATGGCAAGTCACCCGCCCAGCCTGTGATTCATTGGGCGTGTCGGCTCAAGTTCATGCCCCAACGACCGATATAACCTCCACCAAGGTCGTCAGATCTGACCGTATTTGCGGTGCGGACTGTCCATCCTGCGATGCAGATTACCCATCCTGCGGTGCGGATTGCCCATCCCGTGGTGCAAGCGACGTTTGTTCTTGCGGCGTGATAGAGGACGCTATATCCTCCGTTGTACAGCCAAAAGCCGCCCTCACTCGTTCGATATAGTCTTCTTTATCCTTGAGCTTCCTATTTATGACCTCTTTGGCTTCAAATCCCCAATCCTAGAAGAAGACCTCGTTAAAGATGTCCATTTCGGACTGGTCTTTGTTGAACAGCGGTTGGACATGACGGCGAAATAACGTATACACGCCCTTGGGGACTGAGACTGCGTAGAAATACCAGAAGCTTCCACTCTTCCACACATGGCGCATGGCAGGTGCCTGGAGAAGGAAACCGTTGCGCCGTTTCTCCTCGGTCTCGTAGATGTCGAGGTACTCATCCAGTATGGCTTCGTACTCGGAGATGGCTTTCGCATCGTAGAAGCCGTCGACCGCCCTTGATGTAAGCCAGTGCGGCGGCAGCTGCATTTCAGGTTTTGCGTAGGCCCACTCAAGGTCAATGATTGCCTGGACATTCCATTGTTGATCAACAAAGATGTTACACTGGTGGAGGTCAGTGAGCGTATAGAAGAAGGGTGCGTCGCGGTATTCCGGGCGGATGAACTTTGTGCATGGTGGCCCCTAGTGCCGCTAAGGCCGCAAGCTGATTTTCGCCGTCGTCTTGGTGTATTGCGTTGGGCTGATGTAGAATCTTGTTATCTTGGAAAGAGAGGAGATCTGATATATAAGACTCGACTGCCGCATACTTCGATTTCAGCATTGCGGGCAGCCAGTGGGCTCGTTTATAATAATATGCTATATTTTACTTATCAAGTCCGCAGCTGGCTAATACTGTAGAAAACGGCGGATGGTCTGTAGGGTAAAATTGTGCAAACGGCAGAGTTGTGCAGACCAGCCAAGCTCTCCGCTCTGTAAAAGCGGCGCTGCGCAGGTACTCTGTATCTATCCAATCAAAGTCAAGAGTCCAGAGCCGAGACCTCCGTGGAAGTGATGCATGCTTCCCGTCAGCCGCTCCGGCCGCCGCCGCATCTGACGTTGCACCGGACTGAGACCCTCGTCGTCAAGACCCTCCCGACTCGCCATTGCATGGGAGAAGCGGGCGAGCTACGCCCGTCCCACATATCGGCTGCAGCGTCGGCCGCGCCGGCCCGCAACCCTGGTCTACGAGTATTATTAGCTTCACTGCTGGCTGCAGTTTGTTTCTTCTGATTGACCCCATGTACGGAGTACGGAGTGCTCCGTACTCATATATCCGTAACCGCCGAGGGCCCTGCCACGTCTTCGATGCCGGCCTCGACCAGGCCTTATAAGACAATTCATTCTGCTTCCTTTTTCCTCGCACACGACAGGCGTTGTCTCCTCGAACTCCACCATGGGCAATTAGGACCAGGCGAATCCGCGTCAGCCGCACAAGCGTGAACGACGATCGGCAGCAACGTGGGCTGCCCGACACACCAAAAGGGGGAGGCCGCGGGGTTATCGAAGCATCTCGCACGTCATCGCTTCTTCAGTACTCCGTAGTAAGGTTGGAGTCGAACCATCCCGACAGCCGCCGACCCACGATCCGGGTGATTAGAGAGGCATCGACATTGCGAGGACGCAGGCTATCTGGGCCAGTTCACTCCTCTGGTTTCAAAGGCCGAGCGAGCGAGTGCAACGCAAGCTGGAATGGGATGGGGCAGCACTGGGTATGCGGCCCCAGCCCGGGGGCCAGGAACCGGGCGGGACGTTGGCAGCGGGGCGAGGCGATGCATCGTCCATTCGAACCTGGGAGGCTTAAACTACCCCAACGAGAGCGAGCAGCGCGTACTCGTATCCGTCCCCTTTCCGGATGGCTTGCCGGTGGCGTTATTACTGGCCAGTGCCCTATAGAATATCCGCGTCCTGCCACGGGTTCAGCCCCGACAGCCCCCACGTGTACCCACGGCGATCTCGCCAATGCACAAATACATGTCGTACTCATACGGGTCGATTGTAGATCTTCTCGAGTGTGCCCAACATTGACAAGGCGGTAACAGAAAATATACGGCAACTCACCACTATCCCATTCTACTGTACTTTAAACAGGCTCTGGGCTGCATCACAAATGTCAACGGACAATTCCGACTCCACTACCACAGCTTTGTGGTAGAGTACCGGAAGATCGAGGCGGGTGCGCTCACCACGTCGAGGGTTCTACACAAGACATCTCGAGATGGTCCCCGAGGCTCGTGCCCAAAGAGCAATCAGTCGGCCGACGGTTGAGCCTGTTGCGAGGAACCTCGAGGCTGGAGTCTGGGCAGCGTACGTGAACGTTGCACTCGTGAAGCGAGATTCGGTCAAGGAGCGAGGAAGTTTGTCTACGGCAGTGACGGTCAGTGGTGAAGATGTAGGCATCATGTATCAGCACGTTGGGCCCGAGACTGACTGCCGACGACCGCAGCGCGAGGGTCATGGCATTATACAGACTTTCGATCCGAAAACGTCTCCAGATAGTCGGCGCCGCGAGACCGAGGACAAGCTGGAACGATGTCCTGTTGGCCAACCATTGGTACTTTGTGGATCGGTCTGGCAACATGCCAAGGTACTTCACAGGTGACATATGACATATTCTTCTAATACCTGGCCGACCGCCGCAACGCACTCTCCTCGTAGGTAAATGACGATCTACGCATGAGCTGAACCTCACACCTGAGACATATGGGTTCTATTTTAGATGCTCGTACGAGGCAAGGCCCGTTGCACCGACAGCGCGGATCGTGACAAGGGGCGATGGCAATGGCAACGTTTGATCGCAACTGAGGCTGTACGGCTCATTGTCAGGAACAGAGGCCTGGAATCTTGCATGGCAACAATAATTTACCATCCCAAGTATAACCCGCTTGATGCTGTAAAAGCTTGCAGAGTGGTCTGCAGAGGCCACATGGAAACCTATTGAAGGTGCAATCGAACTTGCGGATTCAAGACCATGTTTCATTACTACCCCAACACCGAAACTCTCCTATCGGAGTGCCCGTCTACTCTGTTTTGGGGCGAGTGAACACACTCCGTTCCATGAGCAACGAGGTAGCAGAGAGATCTGTTCTTGTACAAGGGAACGGAGGGCATGCAGGGTTCGATTGCTATGAACTCGCGGGCGTGAGGAACCATCTGATCTTGCGAACCAGGTCCTCTCCAAGTACAGCAACGAACCCCCGTCTCCGTCTGCCATTTTTGTTGTCCCCCCTCTGTCCGTCCCTGGGCCTGTACCCACGCCCCGATAACCTACTTCGGCAGGTTTTCCCACTCCCGCCACGATGTCGCGATTTTTACTTTCCGGATCCAACCGGATGGACGGCGGCAGTGGCATTCGCGAGAGAGCGAGAAATCTAGCTAGTTTCACAAACTCGAGATGGGGATGACCGAGCTCTTCGTAGCGACTACTAGAAGCTCGCCAACGAGTCGAACTGCCCCGAAATGACGCCCGACAAGCCCTGGAAATGATGGTAGGGAAAATAGGGAGGCGGAAGGGAAGGGAGATAATAGTGTTTTAACCTCCACCCAACC
>NRSZ01000022.1:0-23474 GCA_002901185.1 Tolypocladium capitatum
GGGGGGGTCTGTCTTCCCCGTCAAACCAGCTGGCTCATCTGGTCCGTTAGGCCCGGCCCCGTCCCCTTGCGCATATGCGCCGCCTTGGACTACTGTTTCTTGTCCTCGATGGGCTGCCCCTGGTTGTCGAGCCCTAGCATCTCCATAATCTCGGGAATCTCGGCGTGGTCCCGCGTCGTCCTCATGCGGTGGCACCACGTCACCCGCTTCGCCTCGATGGACCCGTTGTCCTCGTGTCCGCCGTCGTCCTGGACGGGGTTGTCCGCCGGCGTGGTGATGGGCGTCACGAGGTCGAGGGGCTCAAAGAGAAACTCTCCGCCAACCTGGCGCTTGTCGCCTGACTTGAGCGTCAGCCCGCTGGAGATGGACCGCAGCGCCTGGCCGATGCCGTCGATGACGGTCTTGCTAAGGCTCTTCCGTATGTACGCCGGCTTGGGCCCCAACGCTAGCGTTTTCACCATGCCCAGCTCGTCATACAGCGACCGCGTCGGGTCCGTGTAGACGGGGAACGGGCACTTGCTCGCCTCCTCGTACATGTCTATGAGGTCCGGGTCGCCGCACCCGATGACGACGATAGAGGCGCTGATGGGCAGCCGCAGGAGGGCATCGGGCGTGATCGACTCGGACAGCAATCGCAGGTATTCCTGGCAGTTCTGCAGCATGCTGTGGTTAGCGGGTCGCAGAGAAACGGGGGCCCGGGGGTCGTTGTCGACGTACGCCGCAGAAAAAGTGTCGCACGAACAGGACGAGGACGCGGCGCGCGACGTTGCGGCCACTGTAGAGGCTCTGAAAGGTGTGCGCCTTGCCATTGCGGTCGAGCACAGTGTGGTTTTCGATCTTGCTGAGCGTCTCGGGCGAGGGTAGCTCGTTGCTGGTGGTGAGCTCGCCGTCAAAGTCCTCAGGCTGGGTCTTGTCGACGTCGATTGCTTTCGTGGACGCTGCTTGCTCCTCTGCGTCGCCTTCCTGTTGTTGTGCTTCCTTCGGCTCGCTCGTCGTGTTGGTCGGCGATGACGTCGACGCCGGTACGGGAGTTGCCACGGTGAGTTCTTGCGGCGTAGCGGCCACGGTGGCGGGTGCGGTATTGTGATCCGCCATCACGACTTGCTATGGCTTCGATGTCGGTGGGTTTGCAGACGTACTACGAGTACTTGCAACGGAGAAGAGAGAGCGAGGCCTCGCAACGGTACAAGTAGACGTCGACCCATCCATCGACCTGCTGCGCCACTTTCACGTCTCTTTGTCTAGCGCGGAGCCAACCGCTTCAAGGTCCTCTCCCCTCACTCGATTTTGGGGCTAGACCCGATGCATCTCATCCTTCATTCTTGACTTCACACGTCTTTGCTCACTACACCGTTCATCATGGACGACGACGACGACGACGGGATCCTCAACATTGAAATCTCAGACAACGAGGACGACCAGAAACGGGCTGATCGCACCGGCCAGACAGAGGCCGCCTTTCAAGCCGTCAAGCGAAACTATCGCGTCAAGGTCGAAAACGGCGAGGCGAGTCGACTTTCATCACACTTCAAACGACACACAAACTCACACCGTGCAGATCTATAAAAGCATCAAGCTGCCCCTCGCCCCAGGTGCCAGCAAGCAAGACCTCCAAGAGGTCGTCCACGCTGTCGAGGAGCTCTACTTCTTTCGGCGATACCGTGAGGCGCTGGACTTCCTGGCGACGGTGCAGCATGATGGGAGTGCCAATGCATTCGACAACGATACGCGGAAGCTGCTGGACACGTATGGGAAACATTGTCTGCAGAAATTGAATTCATCTTGACTCGACGAGTGCTACCGCCTGTGAGACCATGGTCGCTTTTATTCCGTGCTGTACATTCATATACACAGCCAACTCTGGCCATATTTGGCTCCAAATCTCGTCTGCCACACTGAAGATATATCCTCTGCGCCATTCGCCTTGATCAGACGCATCCAGAACTCTGTGCTGCGAGGGGCAGGCCCCTCCCGCTGCCAGACTCTGTCGATGCTCGAATAGTATATCCCCCTAATCCCTCAGCTCCCCAGAACCGGTTTTGCAGCTGCCGATTCAGCTGATTTTCTCAGAGCTCTCTGAAGCTCCGTATTATCCCCAATCTCACCATGTACACTCGTCCCGGACACAGTTTGAGTCTCCGCTGGTATCGTCACTCGATGCGTCAGGCCAATCAATGGGCCCAGCGCGAAGAGCCAAGGCCGCTGACAGCCGGCTTGGGGACGGCGGGCTGCTTCAGCTGGGGTAAACCAGCTGCGTGATTATGTTAGCCTTCCGTACCTGTATTCATATATGGCACCAACTTACCAAGTCCCATCTGCACTCTTGCTTCAGCAGCGTCCAACGGTGCTGCCATAGGCGGCTGAGTGGCGGTGCTCGGAGCCGGCGAGCCGTTTTCACTAGCCAAACAGACCAGAGAGGCCTGGACAGGCGTCTTGTCGGGGTTAGCATTCCCTTCAACCCACTTTCGAACCTCGGATAACTGAAACATTGGGCCTTTCGTTCGTGTCTTCGGTGCGCTCGACACACGCTTGGGGGAGAAGCCTACTTTCTCGAGTCGCTTCGGCCGAGGTGAGGCCTTGCCTTGCAATCTTTGAATCTCCTCCGGTGTATACTGTGTTCGTGCTGATTTTGCCTTGCCGCTCTCCAGTTGTCTGAGCTCCATCGAATGGCGTTGCGGCTGAGCCGCGCGTCGATGAAGCTCCTGCTTGCGCTTGATCCTCGCAAGCAGCCGGAGGAACTCCAGCAGCTCGGCCTTCATATAGTCTGACTCGGAGCCGAGGAAACCTCGGTTCAGCCAAAAGTCAATGGCTGTCTCTTCGATGTCGTCAATGGTAGCGTCGTCCATTTGTAACCCTTGGCCAGTGATTTCCGGAATGATGCGCTGCACCAGGCTATGCAGGTGCTCGGCAGCGTCTTCAATGGACCTGCCAGACACATCGCCAATGTTTATGGGGTCCCCAACCATGGGGGGCTTGTCACTGATGTCGACTAGGCTCTCCGTCGCAGCTGTCTTGCTTGGCTCAGCCGCGTCTCCATGAGGCTGGCCTGGCGACGAAGGAGTGATGATGATCTTTTCAGAGGTCACAGTGTTTGCAGAAGAAACGATCCGTTGAGAAGAGCCACTCCCTGTTGGAGCTAGCTGCGTAGAAGCAGCTTGAGCCATTGTCACAGGCTTGACGGCGGATGACTTCTGACTGTCTAGACCGGTCGCAGCGACAGGCATGGACTGCTGGCGTATAGCTGCGCGACGCAGGTTGTCTAGATATAACTTGAACTTGCTCGTAAGATCCGCGTCAGGGAGTCTCAAGCTGTAATTCGCACAGCCTTGGCCTTGACCACTCGTGATATGGCAATAACCATCTTTCATGACTGCGGGGTCCAGCTCCAGCACGTTGTGGACGCGCTCTCTCTTGCCAGGCGCAGAGAGGACAAGGTAGCCACAGTTAGCGCTGGCTTCGATCCTCATGGCAAATTCAGCCTTGAAGTTGGTCTGTCCTTGGATTGGTTTGATTTCGCATTCACCCTTGCAAAGGATGTAGCCAGGAACAGGCGCACTCTCCGGAGAATGAAGGTCGGCTGCTGGACCTGCAGATGACACAAGTGGCGTTGATGTCTTCTTTGTTGTAGAGGCTGCAGATGCCACGGTTGCCTTGGTCGCATGTGTTGCCTGAACAGCCAGTAGCGCTTGGTTTGCCACAGCTGGTGGCTGCTGGTGTTGCTGCGTCTTCGCCGGCAAGCCGCTTCCTGACTGTGGGAGTTTTACGCGTGGCTTTTCCACGACCCCCAGCATCGGCTCGCTCGGCAAGGGCTTGAGGATGGACTCGCCTCCAGGCGGAACGAGCCCGCCCAGTCGGCCAACAGGCTCGTTGAACCTAAAACGGACGTTGGAAGTCTTGGCTTTGGTACCCCAGGATACCTGAGCAACCCGGGGAGGTGCACTAGAGAGAGTTGGTTTTGGAACAAAAAGTCTGTTGGTGTGCACTCACGATGCCACAGTGTTGCTCGCCATAAAGGCTTTGGCAATCTTCTTTGCCCAAGGACGCGCGTCATCATTGGCAAGGCCCTCAACCTGTTCGGATTCTGCATCCTGGATTGGCACTTCCATGGCTGTCAGCAGCGGTGACGAGCCTGGGGACATGATGTGCTTACCGCTCCATTTGGTCTTGAGGTTGTCCTTCAGCTGGGGCGAATAGTGACCCGTTCCATTTCTTCCAGTTGGAGCGAACGAGGGGCCACGGCGCTCTTTATTGCTCAGAGGAAGCTCTTCCTGACGCTGGCGGCCAAGATCGGCCTGGGGCATGGTCTGCCGTTAGCAAAAATTCCAAACCTGTGTCGACGAGGTAGGCAGAGGTTCTCCGTGGCTCTTCTTGAGGCAGCCTTGCCGAAAGCAAAGATTGGATGGCCAAAAATGTCGCGGATGGAAGGAGGAAGCTGAGAATCGTGGGATATTGAAGGTCGGCAGAGTCACGGGAAGAAGATTGACGGTTGGCGAAGAAGGAAATGGAAACGTACCATATAAGCGGCCTCGATGCCGCTGAGGTCGACGCTATCGCTCATTGTCATGGATCGAAACGAGCTGGCCAGGTTTTCAAGCTCCAAGTCAACACTTCCCACCATGTAAAGAGTTTTCCACGGGGTTGTGCGTATCGTTGACGCGTGGCAGGTGATGGAAAGGGCTGGTGCGCGTCAGGATGGAGGCGAAGCCATGCAGGAAGGCTCAACCTCCAGCTGCGGCAAGAACACACAAGCAGAAGAAGAAGAGGCAATGCTCGAAGAATTGGAGATGACAGGAGGCTCTTCTGGGTTGAACAGAGCTCACACACGTGTGCTTGTGGAGGTGGTGTTGTGGGTTCGTGGAGAGGTGCAGCAGCGAGACTGGAGCTTGCCTCCTGAAAATAACAGCCGGCCAGTTGGTGCCTGGGGTTTCTGCCCCTGATTTCACAGGCATCACTTTCCTAGGTATACCTCAGCGACAGTTTTCTACCGACGACCTGGCCGTATCTTGTCTCGCACGGGGCGTTGCACATGATGTTATCCAGGCAGACAGCCCCATCCCGCGTCAACTTCGCACACCCATCCTATTTGCAGCTGTTTGTCATCGCCGTTGTTGGCGAAATCAAACATCGTCCGGCGTCATGGACTCTCTATCGGTGCCTGGCCAAGTCCGCATTCCGCATTGATGAAAAGTCGCGGCACAGCCATAGAACGAAGCTTCGGCGTGACTCTCACTGATTGGATCTCGAACCGTCAGTTGGACTGCTTGAGGCATACCCATCGGATGGAGCCCGAGCCTACATCGACCAACCAGGCATGCCCCTCGGGACAGCCATCGAGCAAGAACGGACGATGACACTTGAAGGTACGCGTAAAGCTTGTCGAGGCTTTCCACTGTCCTGCGAGTCGACCATTGAGCAGCGTGAACTGCACCGAAGAGTTGGACACCATCGGGTCGACGTTCAAAACGCAGTATTTCCACCCTTCCGTCACAAATCCGCTAATACTTTAATAACAGCTTCCCCAGGAACCGTTGACAGGACCCACGAGCAACTCCGCATACGAGGTTGGCGTCATAGGACACGTCCGTGCCGCTAAGACGACTGATGCGACGGATCAATAATCGCGGCAAGCCGTCAATGCAACGTGCGGCTGCGAATGGGGGAGCTCTAGTTGATTAGAGGACGTCGTGTACTGACAGCCTGCCGAGTGCTTGTGCGGCATCGTGGTCTCGCATGGATTACAGCCCTGACTCCACGAAAAAAGGCAGATCTCCGAGAACGAGGACGATGGTTCAGACTCCTGCATCAATTCTCAATCTATATGGCTTCATACGCACTCGACATGCCTGCCACCAAGGTCATGACTCTGTACAGGGCCACCGAGTCGCGGCCCGAAGATGCGTGTGCCGTCGGATCACCGTTGGAGCTCATCGCATCGCCTGGACACGCAGCGATACGCATCTTACGTCCGTAGAATGCTGTTGGTCCTTGATGCAGTTTGGATAGCGCGTAAACAGCGGCTGGCACCTGCGCTGATGCCACGATTGGTCCTTGAGTTGAAGAACCAAGACGCATTCACTTGGGCCTTCTCTCAGCCCTGCGTTTCAGGTGGCATCCATCCGTCTCTACTTCTTCGACGACCGAGCTGGGCATGCTGCCGTCGGCTCGACGCCGACCGATGCATCAATCAGTGCCGCTCACGCTCACGCTTCCGTCTGCAGCAGAAGACACCTCTGCGTGGAAAGTCGCCTGTCATGTTCCGAGCGTGCGGGGTTGAGCATAACTCGTACGAAGTAATAATATGGCGTAGCATTCTGGACTCGCTGCGAAACGATTGCGCTTTGCCGTTTACGGAATACGAGTACCGCATTCTTCGCATTCTTGACCGCGAACCTCATCTCTCACGGGGCATCAACAGAACACCCCTGCCCAGATTGAACCTCGCTCATCGCCCGCAAATGAATTGAAATGAAGCGCCCAGGATTGGCGGTGAGCCTCGGAACAAGGCAAGCAAAAAACAAGGTTGAGACAAACAGGGACGCACCCTGGCGCGCTGGCGCTGGCGCACCCTACGACTAAGCGCACCATGCAGGGAGGCAGAGGTCCCCAACAACCGGGACGGGACCCCGGAGGAGCCGGCAGTGGGCACGCGCCATGTTGGGGGTGCGCGCTCTCAACAACGACGGAACCGTTTCTACGGAGCGGAATCAGGGGTAATCACGGACGTGCGAAGCACAGGTGGTGAGAATGTGCTCGCTCAATTGAACAAGAAGGGGAATGCATCGTCGGGCGCGTACGAGCACGAGTAGTCGTTCCGCCCTCGGCAGAGTTCGCCGGTGCCGACCGTGCCCCACAGCCGTCCTCAACGGGTTCAGGGTGGCAGTCCAGCTCGCCCTCCACCAATCCACGTCGCGCCTCCGCTGCACGTCGTCGGCGCATGCACTGCCTCAAGTGTACATATGGTCATCTGATCTGCTGGTCGGCTTCAGCGTGCCGAGTGCCTCTTCCCTTCTTCTCGCTCCGCCGTGCCCGTGTAATTACGTGGTGCTCTGAAGCCTGTTGGGTCTGGCTTAGGTATAAGCATCTATTATACCCTCGCTCCCCCGGCAGCGTTCCTGGACGAGCCACCACCGCCAGCTCCAAACATCCAACTTCTCGTCCAAAATCACCGTCGCCTCATCGCCATCAACACCCATCATGTCCCGCATGACCGCCCCCGTCTCCAAGCTCTCCCGAGCCCTCAGCTCCTCCAACACGGTCGCCCGCGCCGCGAGCCCTCTCCTCGACAGCTCCGCCCACAACGCCGGCGCCGCCCTCATGCCAAAGTACGCCGAGCTGCTGCACAACCGCAGGAGTAGCGAGCACTCTGACGCAAGTCTCCCCTCTTGTTGCGCCCTCCTGGGATCGTCTAACATCTCCTGACAGTCCTCTCGCGGCCTCACCACTGCCCACCGTCCCACGCCCCAGCCCTCGCTCGCCAACCGCTCCAAGCCTCTCATGCAGACCTTCCACTCGAGCGCGCCCTCCGCCGCCGTACACACCTCCTCCACGCACCTCGACGCTGCCGTCATCCCCTCCATGCGGGACCTCGCCGGGCCCTCCGCCGCCGACGCTGGCCCCCGCGTCCCCCTTCTGCCCGACAACTACGCCGCCGCCCACGGTCCCACGGGTTCAGACGTGCCCGTCCAGATCCCGGAGATCTCCATCGTGGCCGCCAACCCCGAGAACGTCGTCCCGGCGACGCCACTCTCCGAGGTCCAGGGCATCAGCCTCGATGGCGTTGAGCTCAAGTTCGTCCACGAGAGCCAGCATTACGGCCTGCGCGAGGAGGAGAGCGGCGGCGGCATGATCCGCGACTTGTGGAAAGGCATGGTCGACGACGTCCTCGGACCGGCTAAGAAGGCTTCTTGACATAGGCTGACTCCAAGTGCGCGTTTATTCTTTGTGTCGTGCTTGCTATTTCCTTCTCATAACAACTCGACGGCCAAGTAACGATAAGCAGCCCAAGGGCTTGCCATGGATCCGGATATGGGACGGGCTGAGATGGATCCCTTCCTTCTGGAGTATGAGCATTTTAATTACCAACTAGTGCCAGCGCTGTCTGTATTGTCAACCGACTCTGCCACAACAACCATGACGACACTTTTTGCCGTGTGAGCCAAGCCAAAACCCCCATGTCATTTTGCGTTGTTATTTTGTGCCCGACCGAAACCACAACGTGGTTCTCCATGGTATCGTCTTGCATCCTCACGATGCACTGTTCCCTTCAACGGCAGTCCCGTCCGCCCCAATTCCTCCTACCGCTTCTTCATCGATGGCCTCGGCTTGCACTCGTCGTTGGTGACCGGGTGCAGCATCACCTTGATCGGGTAGCTCTGCGTGTTGTGTTGGTAGCCCTTGCTCCAGTCATAGCTAATGGCGTAAGCAAAGATGCTGCCCGTCTTGTTGAACGTCGTCGACGTGATGCTGCCGCCGACATTGGGGTAGCCCTTGAGGCGATGCTTGGCATCCTTGTCCCAGAAGTGGAACGTGCCGTCGGAGCCGGCGGTGCTGAACGTGCCGTGCACGGGGTGGAAGGAGATGTCGTTGACGGCGTGAACGTTGACCACGTTGTTAACTGCAGTGTCGCGGTGGCACTTGAACGAAAAGTTGGAGCTGGCAACGTCAGCGTCATGTTCGGGGGCGAAGGGTGGTGCATCCAAGACTTACCTCGAGTCCTTGTCTTCCACGTATTGGATGGCGCACCGGCCCTCGATACTGCCAATGGCGAAGCCCGCCGAATCGGTGAAGCAGCTGACGACCCGAGTCTGCCACTTCAGCGGACTCTGCAACGTCTTGTAGAACTTGGTGGGGTTCTTGAGGTCGATGACGTTGATGTAGCGGTCGGCGGTGCCGACGACGCACAGGTTGTCCTGCACGTCCAAGGTGTATACCCTCTCCTGGCACTGCACAGTCGCCGCAGGCCCTTGCTGTCGGAGGTCCCAGTACTTGACCGTCTTATCCCACGAGCCCGAGACCACCATCGGTCCGCTGCCGCTGTCAAAGAACCGGCAGGCCCGCACCGGCTGCTCGTGTGTGCCAATGACGATGTCTTGCTGTGAGGCAAGGTCGCAGACCTTGACGTTCTTGTCCGCGCCGGCCGACGCAATTTTTGTACCGTCCTGTCAGAAGAATTAGCTTTCCCCAACAAACACAGGAAGTCGAGATGTCCACCTTTGAAAAGTCACAGTTCAGCACCGGCTGGCTGTGCTCGTACGCGTGGCGCCCTTGGCTCTGGCCATTCTGGGCTATTTCGTACACCCGGACCTTGTTGTCCCAGCTGGCCACGGCAAGAAAGTCTGGCGTGTTGGCGGCAGGCGAAAAGGCGAGATCAGAGATGCTGTCAGTGGGGGGGTCGCTGAGCGCGACGTCTTGCTTGAGGTCGCCGACGGTGCTCGTCGTCGAGGAGCTCGAGGAGCCCCCAAAGAGTCCAGACATGACGAGGGTGCCGGCTGCCGTGGTGAAGGGTTCGAGGGTGGTGGAAGGGTAGGCGGCTGGGGCTTCAGAGGCCTGATGGTAGCAATGATCAACCGGGCGCGGCGTTGGCCCGTCTCCGCCGACTGCACCGATCCCTCGGCTGGTATCGTTGCAGAACGAGGTCAACGTTTGCAGAGAGCTTCGCGCAGTCGTGGAGGAAGTTTATCGTGGCATCATCGGGCAGCTGGTCTCGCGCGACTCGGATTAGCTTCGAAAGTGGCCCAGAAGTACGAAGTACGAGTACTTTGTACTCGTACAGTCACGGGATTAGCGCCTGCACGCCCCGCCCAGCTTAATAAATTTCGAGCTCCGGCCGGCTCGAAATGTTTTTCTTCCCTTCTTCTTCACCCCCTCGCTCAACAAATCGCTATTCGAAGCTTACACACAGAGACGCTGCTATCGCAGCGTCTCGCCACTCGAATGCTTTGGGAGAAAGTCCCCGGACGTCTCCTTTACGGAGCTTGCGGAAACGCGCCGCCATAAAAGCACTGCGGCTGACCTCCGCACCTTGGCCCTCTCCGTGGCACCCGCCCTGCCCACCGCTACATCTGCCTCTCGCGCGTCCTCGTTGGAGCCTGTGTGTGCGTCTCTGGCCCCCATGGATGAAGATACGAGTCCGAGCCGGCGGCGTGCGTCGGGACCTCTGGCGGCGGGCGAGCAGTGGCGGATGGTGGGTGGACGCTGCGGTGTCTGCGGGAGTGGCATCGGGCGTGGAGGACCTGTTGTCGAGGTCGATAGGTATGCGATTGCCCGGCGCAAGCTGGGTTACTCGATGGGGCTTATTCTTGAGGCGAGGGGGTCACGACCGTCTCTGTCGATGCGGCCATTCCATTTTTCACACTCGATACTTCACTGGAAGTTGCCCGGGATGAGAGTCGCCTCGTCCGAGATGGTTCAAAGTTCTTATGATGATGACAATATTAGAGTCAAGCACTGAGGCTGGAAACCCCATGCCGATGCGGACTGCAAACAAACGTCTCTGAACAGCTTTGAGGACCTGATTCTGGCGCAGACCCCGGGCATTGCGGCCATTTTTCTATTGCCGCTTCATCGCGGCCAGTTCATAGCATACATGCCTCTAGTACTCGTGACAAACCCTACAGCTTGGACTGAACTTTGGCCAAGCGGACGGGACCAGCATGGACGGCTCGTTCGTGCCTCAATGTGGGCAGACGGTCCGTCATCACACCACTACACCCTACTGCGATCACGGGATTCCCTGCTGATCCCCGGTCCCTGGGGCTAGGTTGTGTTTGTGCCTCGGACGGGAGCCATGCGCAGAAGCAAGCTGCCGGCTGGGCAGGTGTAGCGGCAATTACGCTGGCTTCCGTCATGCTATGAAGCATCAGGGGGGGGATTAACGTGTAAATTGTCGGCGTTGGTCATGTTTGGTGGTCTTGGAGGCAGCCGGTTTTGGGGAAAGATACTGTTCGTCTATTCTGCACAACTAGGACATGGTGTCCGTCTACGAGTCTGTCTATTCTATAAGCATCAATACCCAAGCAACGCGGTTCTTAGGTCTTTCCCATCTGCCGCTCCATTAGTAATTAGTAGCATGTCATAACATGCCGCCGCCTCAATGCCCCTTGGCCCGGCGCAATGCATCGCCGACTAGCACGGCCCAAACTTGCCCAGCGCACCGCTGCTCCCGCCGTCAAAGAGGGTGTGGCCGTCATCGAGGCCCCGGAACTGGCTGGCCAGCTCCATTCCCTTTCTCCGCTGCGCCTCGATGCGCTGCCAATCCCACTCGCCGTCTTTGGTGAGATCCACGGCGCTGACGTCGGCCGTCTCGTCGCCGAGCTGGCCCTCTCCGCTGGTCCAGCCGCCGGTCCGCTCGGGTAGCAGCTCTGACTCGGACAGGACAATGGCCGGGTGGACGGTGAAGCTGCCGAGCTTGACAACGTACTTGCTGACGGCGGTCGCGTGAATCTTCCTCTCCCAGCCACCCATGGCGTCGCTGGGGCCCCTCTTCTTGGTCCTCCCGAACCGCGGGTCCAGCCACTCTGTCGGCTTCGCGTTGCCCTTAGGCATAAAGTGCGTCACCATGTATATCCACTTGCGGTCCCAGCTCAGCACGCGGGTCCACAGCTCGTAGGACTTGTACGCGCCGATCTCGCGCTTGAAGCTGCAGCTCACGGCGCCAAGCATGATGCCCATGGCGCCCTTGATGGGCCGGCCCGTCGCGGGGTCGAGAACGAGCTTGGTCTGCGGGTTGTGCGCCAGCTTGCGCAGGGCGGAGTGGCAGAGGAAGCCGAAGAGGTGCGTCCGCGAGACGTCGAGGTCGGTGAAGTAGGTCGAGTTGGACTTGTGGAGGTTGTAGTCGATCTCGAGGAGCGGCGAACGGGTCTCGGAAATGATGGGCTTGAAGAGCGCTCGGGGGGTGAGCTGGGGGGACTTGCGCACAACGTTGTGGTATATGATGGCGTTGAAGACTCGGTACTGCGCCGCGTTAGCACGTTGAAAATCCCACCGCAGTCCAGGGGGGCATTCGTACAGTCCACACAAACGGCAGGTTCTTCCAGTTGAAGATGACAAAGAGGAGCAGCAAGATGCGCGACGTGCGGCCCGAGCCTGTGAGAAAAGACCTCGCCACGACCGGCCAGTTGACACGCCACGCTGCGTAGCCAGCTGACCCAACAGCGAGAGGCGTGAGGATGCGTACGGCGATGGCCAAACCGCCGGCCTTGCTCGACGCCGACGCCATGGTGACAAGTGTGACAACGGCAGGGTATCCGTCGACGGCCCGTTCGGTCAACGCTCCTGGGCTTGGGGCCGGCTCTCTTGACCAAAAAACCCAGTCCCAGGATCGCAAACGCCCAGGGCGGCACGACCGAGCACTGCCGAAACAGGGTGAGTCGATAATAATAAGCGGCGCGACGAGGACTCATAAATTTAATAATTATTTGATGCGGTGGAAGTAGGTAAGCAAGGTGAAACCTTGGCCGAGGTCCAGCCGGGAAGTGGAGCGCCGGAGAAGGTTCCGACAGGCAAACTAGTAATACGCATGGAGACTCCACTCGGTACTCCGTATATTAAGCAAGAGCAGCCTCGGTTGCTTTGTTTCCTCGGCCTGGCATAATTCTAGTCTCGGTGCTGTTGCCGGTGGGTTGGGGCTGTCGGGACTCGGGATTCCGAGGGTTGCGTCGCCTTGCGGCCTCCCGGTGCGATCCTGGACCCCGAAGCCAACAGCGTGAGAATATGCACGGTCGACAAAGAAACCGGACACGTGAAACAGACAACCCGTTGGACCTCTCTTGATGACTGATTGTTGCGGCATCACGCGCTGCTGCCTGCGTGCTCCTTCCTCGGCCAACAAGCGAGCGGCGGGGGATGAGGCCACCGTGACACTTCAGGTTCTGACAATGCCCTCACTCCGACACCGTCCCATCTCAAGGTGGGGGCCAGAGGCTAAATGCGAGCCGCATCAGCAGTTTCAGCCATGCAAAGAGGCTCAGAGAGCCAGCCAAGGAGGCCTTATTGAGCCGGGATTCGCCCAAGGCGAGGAAACTTGAGGGAATTTGCGACTGATGTTCAATATCAAGGACGTGGTTGAACTGGGCTCCAGCTCTGCCACGCCTAGAGTGACCGTTCCACCTCTTCCATGGCATCCATGACCCCCTTCCACTTGGCCCACTCCGCATTGCCCCCCGGAATGCCCCCATGCAGCGGCAGCCTCGTCCCGTCCGCGTCCCCAAAACCCCTCAGCCGGCTAACCGCCTCCTTGATGCCCACCGCGCCGTACTGCACCACAATTTCCTCCATCGAGCTCACCTTGAACTGCAGCATCCGGCGCTCCCGATCCTCGGCGTCCGAGGGCCGCGTCTTAGCGGCCAGCGAGAGCAGCCGCACCAGGGACTTGGGGAAGAAGCCCGCGGAGCCGTCGATGGCGCCGACGCAGCCGACGGCCGCGACGGGAAGCAGCTGCTGGCCCAGCCCCGTGAAGACGCGAAAGCAGGAGGCGTCGACGGCCGGGTTGAGCGCGATCTGGGCGAGGTGCGAGACATCGCTGTGGGAAAGCTTGCAGCCGACGATGTTGGGGTGCTGCGCGAGGGTGGCGTAGGTCGCGGGCGAGACCTTGACCATGTTGGACACGCCGGGGTAGTGGTAACTGGATGTCTGCGCGTTAATAGTCGATGGACGTTATCGCGTTCGTGGCTACGCGTACATCAGGACCGGGATCGGGCTGCGGTCAGCGACGGCCACGAACCACCTCACGATGCCCTCCTGCGTCGTCGCCGAGGCGTTGTACCCCGGCACCAGACACAGTCCCCACTGTGCCCCGGCGTCCCTTGCATCGACGAGCTGCTCGACCGTCTCCTCGACGCCGTTGGTCGCCGTGCCGGCCACGACGGGGTAGTCGCGGAAGCCCGCCGCGTCGAGCCTCTCGCGGACGCCGCGCAGCAGCGTTCCGCGGTCCTGGGGGTGCACGTGTACCGACTCGCCGGTGCTGCCGAGAACGACGAGGCCCGTGATTCCCGCTCGCGCGAGGTACACTGCGTGCGCACCCTGCGTATCGAGGTCCAGCGGTGGCGTCGTGGCGTCGTAGCTTGGGGAGGCACTGGAGGCGAAGAAGGTTGGGGCGGGCACGTAGATGCCGGCCGGTGGGGGGGAGGCCATCTCCATCTTTCAGGCCGTGTGCCGGTTCGCGATCTGAATACTTGTTGGAGGTGCGTACGCGCGGTGGTGAGGAGGCGTGTCCTGAGGAGGTGTGCCCTGAGGTCATACGTACATGTGGGCGGAGGTGCAGCTCCCGCCGAGGACGGCTCGGGTTTCGGGGTAGCTCGCCGCGACGATCCGCAGTGCGCAGGTGGTCTCGAGGTCGCACACACCTGAGTTCCGTCAGCTGCGTTCCGAGGCATTGAATATCATTATTACCTCATCTTGTTTTAAGGCGCTTGTCGATGATTGGGGCCAATCCGACATAGCATCCGGTTCAGTGTCACGACGGCCCTGTGCGAGTCATCGCAAAGAGGATCCCCTCTGGGTGGATTCGGTTCATATTTATAGTTCCTGTACCAACGGCCCCATCTCGGAGACCATGTCCGACAACAAGTCGGATCTCATCCGTCGTTCGGACTCGAGACCGTCACATCGCCCCCCTATCGTATGACGCGGGTACCCTCCGCGGGCTCCAGCACCTTCCACTCGCATGGCAGGTTCTTGTTCTCGTTGTAGCGCCGTAGCGTGGCAATGATCCTGTTGGCAATATCCTCAAAGCTGCTCGTCGCCAGCGCCAGGATGGTGGGGCCGGCCCCTGACAGGCACACGCCCAGGAAGCCGGGCTGCGTCTTGGGCGACATGGACTCGACGACCTCGGCGAGGCCGGGGATGAGCGCCTGGCGGTACGGCTGGTGCACCCTGTCCTGCATGGCGAGGTGGATGAGCTCAGGGTCCGGTGGGGACTGGCCCAGTGCGACGGGGAGCAACGCGATTCGCTGCAGGTTGAACGTCTGCGATGCCTTGCGTAAGCGGTGTGTTCTCACAGCATCTGTGTCTCGTGCCCTCCATTCCGCTTCTCACTTACCACATCCTGCCGCGGGTACTTTTCGGGCAGCACGGCTCTGGCCTCGTGCGTCGGGACCACAAAGTCGGGGATGATGGCCACGGCTTTGATCTCCTTGGCCCAGGGAAACTTGATGTGGTGACCGATGCCGTGCGGCGGCTCCGGCGGCCTCTTGCCCGTGTCGACGCCGCCTGCCGGCGAGGGCAGGACCTCACTCAGGGGAATCTCGGTGCGCGCAACGTCCTCGGGCCGCAGGGGCATCAGGTACGTCCCCACGAAGCCGCCGAAGAGCGCGGCGCCAACATTGTCGGGGTGCCTCTCTACGCGAGCGTCAGTCACTGATGCCGGTTGCTCGACTGGGCCGCGCTGCCTTGGCTCACCAATCATCAGGCAGTAGTCAAACATCCTGTCGTTGTCGAGGTGGTGCAGCCCGCCGACCTCCTTTCCGAGCACCACGCCCGCCACGACGGCCGCGCCCGAGCTCCCCAGGCCGCGCCCCAGGGGGATCGGGTTCTTAATGTGAACGTGCGTCTCGGCGGGAAACGCGCGTTGGTCATGGCAGCGCAGCACGTACAGCGCGACGCGGGTGATGAGGTTTCTCTGCGGGTCCAGGCTGATGTCGCCGGTGCCCTCGCCCTGGCCCTCGTACGTGACGCGGCAGTTGAGCGGGTGCTCGGAGTGGCCCCTGGAGCGGTCGATGGTGACGTGCAGCTCGAGGTAGACGGTGAGGGCGAGGCCGATGACATCGAAGCCGGGGCCGATGTTGGCGCTCGACGAGGGCGTCTTGATGACGAATGACTCCATGGCTGCAGCTGAAACAGCAGGGACTCACTCGTCGGGTGAGTTGCCGTAGGGCTGGCCTCCGCGCGGTGCTGGGGCGGGCGGATTGGGTCGTCGTCGAAAGCAGTCGCTAGCGTATCGTGAGCGAGAGAAGTCTACTGTTCCGGCTCCCGGGACCGATATGCGGAGCTTGGTGGGTCACGAGTCATGCGCCCAGCACAGCCCTAGGACTGGTTTCGGTCATGCATGAGGGCTATTAATACCTTGCCGACTACGGATTGAGGTACCCGAGTATTAATGAGGGCTATAGGATGAAGGGCTCGCCTATAGCTAAACCGCTCAACGCAAAATAACGCCTGTTATACGAAGTAATTGCTCGCAATAACAATTCCAAGCTGCTAAGCCGGGAACAGAAGTCATGTCGGACGGCGACCCCATCCCTACCTACCCGTACAGCCTCTGCCACGTCGCCTCCAGGGCTCAGTCGCCCCGACCCGGCCGGACCCGGCTGACCAAGGCCTCCCTGGAGCAAATACGAGGTCTTAAGGCTACGAGTTTGTCTGACACACCAACAAGCAGCAATACGCAAACGGCGGTGGCTGTCCAGCCGGCATGTGGAGGCTCGTGATGGTGCTCTCTGCAGCTCCGAACGTCGCATCGATGCGACGTTGCCCCAACGAGGAAAATGGCCAGCGGTCGCCCCCCGGCCAACGGCATCGCTGAAAAGCTTCGCTGCCGGGCGTCTCCCAAAGTCTTCCCGTATCTTATGTATAAATAATGCCGGCCATGTCCCGTTTAGTTGGATGGGGACTAAGTTCTCGTCTTTCCATGGCTTTATCAAATCAATTCATCTTCCCAATTCATCATCCCAACAGTTGACATCGCCTGCCTCCCATCTCCCGATTGCCTGAAAGCCACCGTTTGCCCACGATGCAACTCTCCCACATCCTCAGCCTCGCGGCCCTCTCCTGCGTTGCCTCTGCCATTACCGGTACGTGAAAAGCCCCCCGGCCAGCATCTCCAGCCGCTCACGCCCCAGCAGTCTCGTACGACCCGGGCTATGACATCGCCGACCGCTCGCTCACCAGTGTCTCTTGCTCCGACGGCCACAACGGCCTCATCACGAGAAAGGGCTGGAGCAAGCAGGGAGAAATCCCCAAGTTCCCCTACATTGGCGGCGCCGAGGCCGTCGCCGGCTGGAACTCGCCTAACTGTGGCACATGCTGGAAGCTCGACTACGACGGCAAGACCATCAACGTCCTGGCCATCGATCACGCCGCCGCCGGCTTCAACATCGCCCTGAATGCCATGAACGCCCTGACCAACGGCCAGGCGATCCAGCTGGGACGCGTCGATGCCGTGGCCACGCAGATTGACGCCGCCAGCTGTGGAATGTAGGGGCTGGTCACAGGTTCCGGGATGGGCTACGAGCGTCATAATGCAATCATATAGCCTTGTTTACCAAGTTAGCGGTTCGATTAGAAGACATGGCAAAACTAAGGTATTCGCAGCAAGCCTATCGTGACATGCTTCCAGTTGCTCGTGCAAGCGACAAATCATCCATATCCACCCGCCGTAGACACACCGATCCAGCAGGTATTCCACATTACCACCAGTCGCAACCGCACAGCCTTTGCACCCCTAAACCGAAAACGAAATACCATGTCCGTGCAGCAAGACGCATAGCGGCCCCAGCCTCAGCGGCGACGACCGTTGGAAGCCCCAGGCGCGTTGGAAGAACCGGCACCATGGGTCCCGTTGATTCCGTTGGAACCGTTGCCGCCACCGTTAGGCAGCCTGTTGCGCTGTCGAAAGAAATATCGCCAATGGGCATTATCGTTCTCTTGCTCCTCCTCGGTGTGGTTGCCTCGATCGTCCCCCGCGATGCTGGCAGTCGATGCCAGATTGTCGAGTCCGTCTGGTACATTCGCCGCCGCCGAGGTATCAGCTATCGCCCTCCGGACGCTCGTCGGGCTCACATTTGCTTTGCGCTCTTGTTGGCATGGTGCACGTTCGGAGCCTGGATTTTCAACTCACGACCCCTATCCCGCATGAACAGGACACATTCGGCAATCTTGATCTTGTCCTGGTACTCTTGGTGGTTGAAGCCCTCGTTCAGGCCGTCCAGGGGAAACACGAGACCGGTTGGCTTAACGAATGCCGTCTCGACGCGGTGGGTGCTGAAGAACTCCCCCATAAATGCGAGGAACAGCTTCAGGAGCCTCATTTCGCCCCTGAACGCGTAACAACGTCGGCGATGGTGGTAGGCCGCAAAGTTGTTCGACCACATGTTCGAGTGCCGTCCGACGTAGACGAATTCATACTCGTCAAACTCGCCGGAGACGGTAAGCTCAAGGTCGGAAACGGGGATGATCTGGAGCACGGGCTCGCGGTATGCCTCGATCGCCAAAAGGTCACCACTCAGGTAGCGTTGCCAGTGTCGTTCGACTTCATCTTCTTCGAAGACGTAGGCACCGAGGATTTGAGCCACGGTTGGGTTAGGAATCTTGCGAACGAGGTTGTCCTCCATGATGGTTGGTGGTGCGGGCAGCAGGGGTCAACAAACGCGTCAAGTCGCAGGAAGGCACACAGGGTGCTGCAGAAGATGGCAGGCGGGATGAAAAGAAACAAGCGAAGCTGGGTGAAAAGCCTATCTTCAGTCTGAAATAGTAGAGGTTTGGGGAAGTGCGTGTGTGGCAGCTGCTCGGAAGAAGTCAACCTGGCGGGTGACGGCTGTGGTGTTTGGCATTCGCAGGTGTGTTGTTGCGCACTCGCAGTTGCTCCAGCTGCAAGCTTGAAATCGACACAGGATACGGTTGTAGTGAGCAGGGCTACCTTGGATTTGAGGCAGGCTTGAACAGTTGTCCTGTGTGCGCTTCCTTGAACTAGAACCGGAGCACAGCTGGTAGCAGGTGGCAACTGGATAGGCGTCGAAGCGTTGCCTAGGGACCCAGTTACCCAGGTGATGGCTGGCGAGCCGCACCAAGGTTGATGATCTCTTGAGAGCTTCTGTGCGAGTCTGTCCTGCCAACGGTTGCTAAGTCGGCTGGCTGCCTCACCAGATTTCCCGTCAACTGTCGGGAGGGGAAGCATTAATCATGGCAAGGCGAGAGAAGTGTTGTGCATGGCCAACAAGCTCCACAGGGGCTCGCAACGCAACATATTGTGTGTCGTAGCCAGCATCTCCTTCTTTTTTTCTTCGTCTAGCCGCTGGTCAGAAGAGAAATGGATTGTTGTCGTTGACAAGCCGCTCCTCGAGTAGGCATCGTGAGTTTCCAACCCGGGGCGAGGTGCTCCTCAGACAAGAGGCTGACTTGCTGTATCCCGGCTTGCTTTGCACCACCTTCTCGGGACGCTCATCGCCGCTCGGCAGTTGGTTCGGTGACCGCTACGGCCGCGTCACGACCATTGGCCTGTCCTGTAAGTGGTGCTCTGCAGCCGGCGGCCATGAACGCCAACTGGATGCTCTGAGGTACGTTGAGGGATGTTGAGGTGTTTCGCTTCGGATGTGCCGCTCGAGTGCTCAACACCGGCATCTAAAACGTCACCACCACCCCTGTTTGGGCCACCGAGACTGTCACTCACACCTCGCGCGGCCAGTTTGTCGCCGCCATGTCCACCCTCAACATCTATAGAGTGGCCGAGGCCTATTGGCTCGGGTTGAAAGTCTGCCATTGTCGGCCCCGGCCTTGCCGGCACACATATGGTCAGCAGCGGCATGTCCAAGTATTACGACCCAGAGATCTTTACCATTGCTGGCATCGGCTCCAAGGACCAGCTTTGGGTCAGCGGTGTCAGCTGCAGAGCGCACATGGTAAGATGGAATCCCGTCTGTCGTACTCGTCGGTGGCGGCTGTTTACTGACATCCATCTCAGTTTACCACGTTCTTCATCCTCTATACGGCCATCTTTGGCGCAACGTGTCTCACGGTGCCTTGGCTGTATCCGGTCGAGATCTTCCCGCTCCAGGTTCGTGCCATAGGGGAGACATGGGCCGTCATTGAGTGGTCGATTGAAAACTGCTGGACGGTATGATCCTAGAAGACTCGTGGCGTCAGTTGGGCATGCGTGAAAGTAAGCCAACGGATTTAGGTCCTTCCTCTTCCTACCATCTTCAGCGAGCTCCACGAAAAGACGCTCTACGTCTTTAGCACAGTCAACGTCTTCGGAATCGTCGGTGTCTGGGCACTGTATCCGGAATCAAACCAACGCACCTGGGAGAGATGGACCTCGTGTTTGCCGGTGACAGAGTCTGGACCCTGGAGGAGATGCCCCAAAGCAGCAAAGCCGGGCCATGGCGTGGCTGGCCCGCCTCGTCACACGCGGCCACGATTCCCCTGTCGTGGAGCAGACGGCGAGTAGCATGCAGACTCGGACGATACGGAGAAGTTGAGCGTATCTCATGTCTGAGGAGGCGGTTTGGTTTCTCGGGTGCAAATAGGGGCACCGTCGGGTCGTCATGTGGCTTCTCGTCTTGCTGAAGAACAAAAGCAGGCCTTCGATGTTCGTCACAGTGCACTGGAGTCAGTAGGCCAGGCCCAGCGGGAGTGTCGTTCCGGGGGCTATAGCGAGGAGCGTGTGGCGGTCAACCCGAAGGTACCTACCGACCCTGGACGGCCCCTGCTGGACTCTATTCCCTTACCACACACAGGGCCACCGCAACAACCTGTTGTTCGAAATTCGAGTCACCAAGATCGAGCCCCCGATTTCCGAAACATCCAGTCGATTTAGGGAGACGCGTCTCACATGTTCGGTCCAAGCAAGAATCGGGTCGTGGCAGAGCTGAGACGCCTGCATGACGGCATCACCGAGACGACGACGACAACCGAGGCCGAGAACTCGAAGCGACAGGGACCGCTGCCTCAAGGCGCTACGCGACAATAACAACCCTTGACCATGGGCATTCTCATCGACATCTTGGAGTACCTCGACAGTCCATCCAGGCCACCGAGAGGCTTGAGTTCGACCCAGACGAGATCTTGGGGCCGGCGAAGATGATATCGATGAATCCCCTGAAGTGGTGACTGCTAGTGTCAGCAATTGCCTCCTGAAGAATTCCAGCCTCGCATGCCAGGTCTGCCTCTGGTAGGGCAGGGATACGGGACGGATACAACGTTGCGGGATTAAGAGGGTTGTCGGCATGCTGCCAGGTAATCGGAGGGACTGCAGTCTACTCCCTGAAGCATGTCCATCGGTGACTTCGACCCCTTGCCATCTAGCAGTTACGACGGCAAGTTCCAGGCTGCTCGCGTTCTACGTTCCCGATAGTTCCTTTATCTTTCCACGCCATTTCGGTACTCTGGGATACGCCGCTCACGGTCGATGATTATGGATCGATTGTTGCAGGTATATAATTACATTGTTATGCAGCAAATTCAACCATGTATCGTCATACACACCCATGCGTGTTGGTGCTGCAGGTACTTGGTATGATTCGACATCCAACATGCGCCCAACCACGTCCCATGCAATACATGCCCACCGGCCGTCGCGCCGCACTCTCGTATATGTGGAAACCTATTGTCAAAAGCCAAATTTATAACAGACTCCGTCCCATTATCCCCATGATACAAGCAAATCACGATGCGTATTCGAAGCCCAGAGACAACGGCACAACGCCATCAAGCCTCAACTGTCGCTTGGCGTCAAGTCCCCATCCTCATCGCTGTCGGCATAGTCCGTCGCGAGCTTCTGCGCCTCGTGCTCCGTCATCTCACGGTACGTGCTCCAGCTCAGGCCCACAAACGCCACGATGATCATGGACCCGCCAATGACGGCGGCCCAGCTGAGCGGCCGGCCGGTGAGGAACCAGTCAGCCAGGGCGACGATGAAGATGGTCAGCAGGGCGGCAACCGAGGACAGCACGGGCGACGTGAGGGAGATGAGGACGAGGAACGAGCCGCTAAAGGTGGCGTTGGAGAGCACGGCGACGAGGATGAGCCAGCACGTCGAGGCCTCGGGCATCTCGAACCGCTCAACGTCGAGAAAGTGCAGGATCGGCAGCGGGATCCAGAGGACGGTGAGGGTGAAGAGGCCGATGCAGGCGCCAAACGTGTTGGCAAAGACGGTGCCTCGGCCGGGGGACGCGCCCTCGGGCGGGCAGGCATAGCGCTTGTAGAGGACCTCGTACAGGCCGTACAGCACAGACCCGACGCCGATGACGAGGTTTCCCGCGAAGCGGCTCCCGGCGCCGGGCTGCTTGCTCCCCGGCGAGACGTCGGCCTCTCCCGTGCTGGTGTCGGTGTCGCCATAGGCCACGACCAGGACGCCGGCGATGGCGATGAGGACGGCAATGGACTTGTCCAGCCGCAGCGGCTCGCGGAGGATGGGCACCGAAAAGACATAGGCGAAAAACGCGGAGCAGTTGTAAATGGCCGTCAGGTCCGATGGCGTCGTCAGGCTCACGGCCACGTACCAGCTCAGCCCGGCAACGGTCAGGGCCGACGTGATGAAGGCCGTCGTCCGCACGAGGTACCGGACGGGGCGTGCGCGCCGCTCCGCCGACGGCGAAAACACGTCGAGCGTCTGCAGCTCGATCATGGCCACGGTCGACCGAAGCATCTGCTTATGGCGGCGCCAGAAGACGGGCCAGGGCTCCTTCCGCTTCTGCAGGCGCTGGATGCCGAGCATGACGGGCCACAGCACGACCCACGAGCCGTGGGTAAAGTACATCATGCAGTACGCCTTGTCCCAGCCCAGGTCGTGCTGGATGTACGCGCTCAGCTCCGTCTGCACGCAAAAGGAGACGAGGCTGATGGACAGGAAGACGGCGGCGTAGGCGTACGTTTTGCGCGTCGAATGCTCGGCGGCGGCGTGGCGCGGGCTGCGGCTGCGCATCGTCGAGCGTCTGCTGAA
Source organism: Tolypocladium capitatum (assembly GCA_002901185.1). Lineage (NCBI taxonomy): Eukaryota > Fungi > Ascomycota > Sordariomycetes > Hypocreales > Ophiocordycipitaceae > Tolypocladium > Tolypocladium capitatum. Next base: position 22,652 of record NRSZ01000022.1, read on the forward strand.
GGTCGGGCGGCCGGGGGAGGGCTGGTCGTAGCCGCAGCCGCGGCCGCTCTCGAGGCTCGTCGCGGGTTCGTCACCCGACCGGCGGCCGCGCTGCGCCTCGCCGCCGTCATCCTCGGTCTTGTGGAGCAGCGGCTGGCCAGACCGGTCGTTGCGATGGAGCCCCGGGCGCCCTCGGCCTCCGCCTCCGCCTCCGTCTCCTCCCGGGTACATGTCGTGGAGCTCGATGCCGCGCCCGTGCCGGCTCTCACGATCGGAAGCGGCGCTCGGATGGCTGGGCTTGTGGCCACGGCCGCCAGCAGTGCTTGAGTTGGCGCGGGCGTCGGGCTGTCTGGGGGTGCATGTGGTATCGGCGCCGCGAGGCTGCTGCGGGTGCAACGGCGAGGAATCGGGGGGGGGGCGTGCGTCGTCGTGGTCGTCGTGGTCGTCGTGGTCGTCGTGCTCGAGGTGCTCGCCGTGCTCGTCGTGCTCGTCGTGGCCGAGGAGCTGAACCTCTTGCTCTCGCGGCGCTGGCCGAGGCATGCGAGTGCAGGGCGGCCGGCAACAGGAGTTATACGTGACCTCGGGAGCGAGGGCGGGGCGCAATTGGGCGCGTGGGCAGGGAGGGGGTCGCTGGACGTGACGGAATATCTGGCTTGGGTTGTGCGATGATGAGGAATCGCCGTCTGAGCATGGCGCGGACGGCCCAATCCGGCATCACGGAGTGTCAACTGGCACCCCCTAGACGCCCCGTGCAGCCGTTGTGCCGCGCGCCGGCGGGAGAAGCGCCAAATGACAGCGCCCGGAACGCCCGAAACGCCCGCCAGACCCGCCGGCGACGCGCTGC
>NRSZ01000154.1:0-46254 GCA_002901185.1 Tolypocladium capitatum
CCGGTGAGCCCCATCAAACGGTCTGATCTGGATGGCGATCTCGCCTACAACAAGCCGGTGAGCCCCATGGACGAATGAATTGCAGCAAAGCCGAGCTGCTATTCTGCTAGTGCCGAAACGATGGTATTTCCCTATACGAAATGTGGTGCTAGGACGGATTTATTTCAGTCTTGAGTCGTTTGTGACTTGAAACTCATGTATCTGGACGCTCCTTTAACTCGCGGAGGAAAGGCCAAAATCGAACGTGTCGCTCGTTAATAAGTCCATGGATTCCCGTGAATTGTTTGTCGAATTGTTGTACGGAGAAGGTTCCATCCGCCGTGTAAGCCAATGGCACTGTTGGGTGTACACTGGTAAGAGCATATTGAGGTGTGTTGTTGTGTTGGACCTACGGAGGACGCGGCCGCCACGCGGCCAAGAGACTGCGGAGACACTCATGAGAGGAATCCTCTTCTATTCCCTGTATTCCACAGCAGCAACTGGCCCGGCATTCGATTCCACCCTGCCGCATCTCGCCTCCATTGGCAGTGGCGGACAATGGGTTGAGGTTGCCCTTCTTACAAAGGGAGGACATTGAGAATAAAATGGTAGAATCGATCGACAAGTCCAATCGGTGAGGCGATTCTCTGCGGATCTCCATAGCCGAGGTCGAGTACCCAGACGCTGGCACTACAAAGAAAGGGGTAAGTGACGTGAAGCAGCCCGGACGGGTTGTATTACAAACAGGGCTTCGTCAAGGTTGAGGACGTTTCTTTTGGCGGCAGATCCAAAGGGGATATGCGGCGGGGCACGTTCTTCCGCATGGATCTCTCTGTCCATGAGACATGACGCTTGGGATGGACGTGCTGACGCTGCTGGGAAAGAATATGGTGATGTGTTGAGAGCATTTACTTGCATTGCGGCTTGCTAACGCGGACATACAGACAACATCAGACAGCACCACTGCCCTCCTCCGCATCCTCAATCTCAAAGCATACCAGAACCGTGCACTTGGTCTCCCGCCCCTTCATGTCCATCATGCGGATGAAGCTCCACCCTGGAACGGCGTACAGCAGCCGCACCGCCGCGACCGCAAACATGGGGTTGCGCACCCACGCGGCGTCTTCGCCCTTGATGAGCATGCGAAGGAAGACGAGCTCGTTGTCCTCGTACACCCACTCCAGCGGCTCGCCGTCGCTCCACACAGGGTCCGTGGCGGGAGGGTTCTCGCCGTGGTGCAGCGCCGCCAGCCGGTGGTGTTTAAAGGGCGCCGTCTTGCGCTTGGGAGTGTCGCCATCGATGCTGCACGGGCTGTATAGGTTGCAGGTGAGGTACGGCTTGATGGACTCGGCCTCGCGGTCCTCGTCCAGCGGGATGTCGGTCGCGCCGGCGACGTGCAGCCGGAGCCGCTTCTTGCGGCCCGTGCCGATGTTGCCATCGCCGTCGGCACGCAGCGCGGCCGGCTTCAGCACGTAGCCCTCGGAGCCGTTGAAGAGCGCGTCGTTGAGCTGGTTGCTCGTGCTAAACGTCTGCCAGTTGAGGGCGCACAACTGGGCACCGACGCCCCAGAACGCCACCGGCTTGAGGTTCGACGAGCCGATGCGCGTGCCCTTGGGATACACTCGCATCAGGTGGTGGGCATTGTGCCGGCTGATGGGCACGGCGCAGGCCGGGAGGTGCTTGGACAGCCCCGACTCGGACACGTTGATGAGGTGGTGATGCGGCCCGTTGATGAGCTGCCCCGGGTCGTACCACGAGTTGTCGGTGGGCTTGACCGACTGCGCGTAGACGCCGAGCTCCGCCAGCTCGGGAATGATGATGGTCGACGCGGGCCCCCCTTCCTTCTTGCTCTCCTCATAGGCCTTGCGGGCTTCTCGCGCCTCCTCCTCTGGGTTCGACTCGTCGCTCGAGTTGAAGTCGCTGTCGTCCGCCTCGCCAGGGATGCGGTACTCGACGATGACGGTGATGCGCGGGCCCAGATCGGCCAACCTGACGTGGCCACCTGTGCCCTCCTGCTCACGGTGCCCTGCGTGGCGGACAGCCTCGCTGAGCAAGCGATCGCCGAATACCTCCTTCATGATATCCACCAGGCGCAGCTGGCCGTGCTCGCCGCAGTGGTTCTCGAGCGACACCATGATGGGCGCCACGGCGTATCCCGAGTCGCCGGCGGCAGCGGAGAGCTCCTCATCAAACACGTCGCGGATGGTCTCGCACACGTCGCGGAACGGGACGTGGGAGACGAGCGTGTAGCCGTGCGTCACCTTGGGCTCGTCCTCGTCCTCCGCGTTGTCCCAGGCATCAATCTCGACACAGCGAGAACCTGTCCTGAGGGCCGTCTCGTACGCAGACGCCGACGATGTGCCGTACAGCTGATGGGCCACGAGGTAGGTGTTGTGGCTGGAGCTGATGAAGTACTCCGGCAGCGGATGAGACCGGTCCAGAAGGGCCTCTGGCGCGGTGAACGAGGCCCGGCTCAGCAGGCGGCGAAGGGCGTCGCCGGGCTCGTCTTTGTCCAGGCCTGCATCCTCCTCAGAGAGGACCTGCTCCTCGACGAGAAACGACCTCAGCGCATGGCTGACGCGGAGCTCGTCCTTGGCGCGGTCGGCCATGCGATTGTGACGGCCGCCCCCGCCAATGGTGTCGGCTCCAATCCTGCCACCCACGTCCTCGTCCTCGTCGCTCCCAGATTTGGAGAAGGGGTTCATGTTCGCGAGCCGCGACGCGAGATGGTCCGCCATGATGTCGGATGCGTTGCGGGCGTGCGAGGTGTCCGCCAGTATATTGGTGGGCCGTACAAGCGCAAGCAGGTGCCCCCAGTTGCTGCGTCAAGGCGGAATGTGATGATTGATGCTTCTTCAGGCCAACGGCGGTGAAGTCGAAAGGCGGACGCTCAGCTGACGGCTGGTCGGCACCTCGTGCTGGTGGGGTTTGGCGTTGGCATCGTCACATTCTCGTTCGCTAGGCGCTCTAATACCCCAGCCCAAGGCCAACAACAGACCCCCAAAGCAAACGACGGAAGCGGCCGCGGTGGCGCCAAGAACACTCACACTGATTGGTGGTGATGGCCGCCGTTGCACGTGCAAGAGCAGGAGTCGAGTCGGCAGCGGACGCAGAACCCATCAATCAGTATCCGAGCCGGACAAGGTCGTCATAACGCCTGGAACAGAACCCAGTCCTCAACGCCGAGAATGCCCGTCACGTCCTCGCCCAGCGGGCACACGTCGATGCCCTTGAGGCAGCTGTTGATTCACATCGGTTACTTGACGCCGCCGGGAGCCCACGGGAGCAACATACGCTTGCCGGCAGGTGAGGAGCCAGCCCGTGGTCCCGATGAAGCATTTGCTCGGATACTCGCCCGGCCAGAGGTCACCAACCGCCTCGATCAGGACCCTGCGGCGGACCTCGAACGGCAGCCTCTGGAAGACGGCGCTCTCTGCGGTGGCGGCTTGCGGGTGCGGCATGAGGTTCTCGCAGGCCGGGCTCGGGGTGGTGGGCCGCTGGCGTTTCGCGGGGAGCGTCGGTAGCGTCCGGTTGTTCTTCCTCGGGGCGAGCTTCTTGCGTTCCATCTCGACGTCGTCAGCGGCGACTTGAGGATCGTACCGAGCCGTGGCGGGTCCCCGATGCCGTCGCCAACAAACGGCGACGCCAGAGCCATGGTGCCTCGGATGAGAGAGCTGCGGTGACGGCGACGGATTCGATGGTTGGGCAGAGAGCGCGAGGCAAAGAGAGCAGAGAGGGCGAAATGTCTGGAGTCGATGCGAGCACCAGGCACAGCTAGACACCAGCCGGCTGCGCGAATGCTGGCTGGCGGTACAGCGGTCGGGCCCAGGAAGGCAGCCTCGTATCTTGGTGCATGCAGAACCTGGTCCTTTCAGCGCCGGCGAGCACGGCGATGCACGTCAATCGATGCCCCCGTGTAAGTCACCGGCCTCAGGGGAGACGAACTTGTGGCCTCAATTGCTCCGTAAGTGGCGACAAAACGCCCCAATTCTCAGGCACCAACTCTCAGCCCCACTCACCCCCAGTCAGCGCCATTGAAAAGCGAAAACTCGGATTCGCTTCCGCTTCTCTTCTTTCTTCTTCTTCATTCAAATTGAACAACGCAAAAAACCACGTCCAAGTTCCTCCTCACTATGCCGGCCCGAGGTGCGCCTCTGGGCAGCGCCCACGACTGCCGGCTTCCAGATCGAGGGACGCAGGACGGAGAGAAAAGCGCACAATCTTGGGTGCGGTGCTTCCCGGCCTTTGCGCCTCGTGGGGAGGATCGCAATGATTGATCGTACATACTTTTACGCGATGCCTCGTGTGCGAGTGAGGGCTTGCGGCGCGGGAGGGGATTGGTTGACGTCCTGATGCTCCCGTCTGGGGTTGGCGAGGTGCAGCGTCGACGCCTCCATTGACGGTAGACGTGACTATTTATTGTACAGTCCCGACCGTGGTCCCGATGCCCGAGAATCGGGTCTGACGTGCAGCCGTCGGCATGCAAGTACTACCTCGGGCTGAAGTAACCGTATTAAGCACCAGCCGTTGCTGTTGGAGCCATGGCTTCACATAGAGAATCAGCCATCAACACTCGGCCGAGAAGCTATTCAATTCATCCGCAGCTTATATAATGTACAAGCCCATCCACCGAGGTTCAGTGTCAAGGCGGGCAACCAGACCCATCATAAAAGACAACCACAAAGGACTACCACGAGGCCCTTGGTAGTTGAAAAAACGGACCGTGGTCTTCCAGGAAGAGCCAATGGCCCGCCGTAGTATGGTAAAGTAGGACGCCGCCGGTCGCATGGTCGACGCCGACGGCGAAAGAAGTGAAACCCTCTCTCAGGTCATTCCATGTCTTCGTTTGGTCGTAGTGGGCGTAGCTCGTGTTGATTTGCATTATTCTCAGTCTTTTTTCATGTTGTATCCGTTGTTGCAGTTGTTTATTATGGCGTAGTTGCACAACAAGGACAGAAGGGGGGAACAAGAACGGAAGTGTCGGCATCAAATTCCATGCGTTGACGGAAGCGACTGGGTCAATCAACTTGACGGGAAAAGGCGTTGGCGGGACCAGCCACCGCCTGAAAGTGAAGCATGAGCGTTTAAGTAGAAGGTAGTAGAAGGTAGTAGAAGGATGGCGGTCGACAAGCAACGGATTCGCGTCGTCTTGCTTAAGCGAACCCAGCCGAGATGCCCTCGGCGACGGCACGGATGGCATGCAGGTCGCGCTTGGCCTTCCAGCACGGCTGTCCGGGCATCCAGCACCAGGGCTCCGGGCTGGCCTCGCGCTTGGCCTTCCAGCACGGCTGCCCGGGCTCGTCGCACCAGGGCTCCGGGCTGGCCTCGCGCTTCCACCAAGATCCGGGGAAGCTGTGGAAGCCGGGATGGGCGGGTAGGTGGTCGAGGGAACCCGGGTTGAAGGCCGCGTGCGAGGCGGAGGCTTTGTCGTCGGTGCCGATGGCGGCGAGCACTTCGTCGGCGGCACGCTTCACCTTCCAGCACGGCTGCCCGGGGTCGTCGCACCATGGCTCCGGGTTGGCCTCGCGCTTGGCCTTCCAGCACGGCTGTCCAGGCATCCAGCACCACGGCTCCGGGTTGGCCTCGCGCTTCTGGTTGCCGTCGTCAGCTTCGAACTGGTTCTCCAGGCCCAGGCTCCTGTAGTACTCCTGCGGGCTGTCCCTCGTGAGGGCGATGAGGTTGGCGAGCTCGTTGACGGCGCGCTTGACGGCGTACCCGGCTCCGCCAGGGAGGTTTCCGGCCTCGGCTTCGGGGGTGCGCTTGGCCACGCCTCCGGATGACTGGATCGACTCGGCGAACGCATCGGCGACTCTCTTCACCTTCCAGCATGGCTGACCAGGCTCGTCGCACCATGGGGCTGCGTTAGGGTTCGGGGCAGGGCTCGGGGCGGCCATGCCTCCCGCGGCGAGGACGGCCGCGGCAGCGGTGATTGTGAACTTCATGGCGGGTGTTGAGAGTTCGTTCTGGTCGAGCCCAACTCGCTTGTTCGTACGGTGGGTTTCAAGGGAGCGAACACTGAGGTACTCGTGGGAGCGCCGTTGAAGAGTCTCCTGGCGAGGTGTCTTGATGCTTCTGTGGTTACCAAGGTGAAGCTTCGTATCCAAGGCCGGCCTCTTAAATCAAGCAGAGGCATGAAGTAGATCTTATCATGCCTCAGGGGCAATTGCCAAGACGAACGCCTTCACCATGTTCATGAACGAAGCTTTGAAGCTTTGACCAAGGATGGCTGTCAGCTCTATTGACTCGCTCCGTCAATAACAACCCTCGAGCTGGAGGGGCTGCGGGAGGGTGGGAACAGACCAGTATGCACGACATACGAACTAGCGGCAAACTCCCTGCTCGCTAACCATGTTCTTGCGGGACCTCGACCGCTGCTCGGCGAGTTCCCCAGCCCCAACGGCCGCGGCGGCAGCGGAGTGGCAGCAAACTCAGTCATGGGGGGACCTGGACTATTGACAACTCCAGAATAGCCCACAGGCGACGGGAAGAGAATAAAGCCATGGGCAGAGCGAATGTCGGCAGGGAAAGCCGTCTTTGTTTTTTCAAAGAGACGCTCAAGCCAAGCCATGTGCCCCGTAGTCGTACCATTGGATCGTGCATGCGGCTAGGCACTAGGTTATGGGGCGTCCTTAGCGAGAACGTTAAACAGGGCGCCTCGATGCGGGTGTCGCGCATGTGTCCAGCCCTCCGGTGTGCTAGCCGAAGCGCCGAGTGGCGGCAAGTTGCTTATTGAGGCTCTATTCACAACCCGAATAGGTCACGCGCATTTGGCCCACAAATCCACAACCTCGCAGCAAGACAACTTACAACGAACGAACACACAAAGGAACACCTCTGCAAGGAGGTAATTGATGGGTTTTTCTCAAGTGATGAGGTGCGTTTCACTGGCTCGTTGTGCGGTGTTGTCGCTGTGAATTGCCTGTCGGGTAGACAGTCGGTTGGCGGTCGGGTGAGCAACGATCCAGCAGATCCAGTGACAAGTCGTGCCTCATCAGAATCGAGTTTGTCGGCTGTTTCCTTCACCGTTTACTGTAAATGGTTTGACCGACATGCCATCAAGTTGAACAGGGCGCTGGCCATGGCTGGGTTGGTTGGTACTCGGCGCAGCGCTGGTCCACAGAGAGGCACGACATCGATGTCGGCAGCAAACAGACCCCATGTCGGGTTCATGCTGTGGGCTGCATCCTGGAGTTGGTGTGTCTGGGGTGCATCCTCAGAGATTCGCTCCCTCGGCCTCGACCATGCCCGGTGAAGCACGAACGCGTCGCAAGAGCGCAAAAGACTCTTCTAGTGTGCTCTGGCTGTTCTCATGGCGGACGGGCTTCGAGGAGGTGACTGGGCCTCTGGAACAGGGAGATTGCTCCAGTGGCCGATTATGGTTTCCATAGGGCTTCTCCATGCTGTGCGGTACGTATTCTGTTCTCCAAGGGGCCTTCAGTCCAAGGCGCATAGATAATCGATATCTGATACCGATCGCGATAATGCGTGGCGACGACGATGATCGCACTGAGATTCAACAGTTCGCCTCCACACTGGCTCCGACTCGAAGATACCAACAGCCCATGTGGATATCTGCAGGCGTGGGGGAATATAGATGCAAGTGCTTTCGAATCTCGGGCGGGAGGACGTAGTGGGTTCTATTGAACCCCTGAATAGGAATAGGGAAATCGCGGGCCATCGCCGGACGGGCCATATTGGCATCCGTGTCCAAATCCTGCCAGTGTGTCGTCTCCAAGATCCAATGGCACGCTGGGGCCTGGAGCGGGGGGCTCTGGAATCCCAGTCGCCGTCGGCTTGTCCCGAAGCTATCCAGGAGGCCCGTCGACCCGCCGAGGAGCTGATTAACATGGTCATGAGCGACCATGCCGTGCAGGAAAGGCTGGGCTAAGCGACGTCCCGACGGCGGAAACGCCAGCCGTGTTGCTCACGGCGTTGATCTCGACATCCGAGAACCCGACGATGGTAAAATGTCTTGTGCGGCGCTCCGCGGTAAACTCCGTACGCGCTCACGCCCTGGCCGTCAGGAGGCGATGATGAAGCCGTCCGTTGGGCCGCGTCCCACAGAGCTGGCGCCGGCGCCGATGGATCGAACTTCGTAGCGGGTGGCTGGACAGATCAAACACCACCAGCCCAACGCCCCCTTCAACGTGGTGGTCATAATGATTCGCGACGGATTGCGTGCGATTGGAGAGATTCAGATGGCAGGTCGTCGCCGTCGCCGTCGCCGGCACCAGTCTCGAACGAGCAGCCATCATTGCACTCACATGTATTCAGGCCAACGCATCGGCCCTGGCCAGGGCAATTATCGACAAGTGTGGCTCTGGCAATTGGCGCCACCAAAGCCCGAAAAGCTCTCGCACGCATCCGATGAACCTTAAAAGTCAGACATGGAACCGTTTCAGCGTCTCTCAGCTCGACGTTGGAGCAAAAGCACGACCCTCGGCGTCGCGCCACGGCCGACGCAAGTCAGCCGTATATGCGGCTACTGCGTTAATATCGTGGATGGATGTTCAGCCCTTGGGTCTCGGTGCCGTCGTGTCCGGAAAACTTCAAGTAGACAGATTGAGTCCGCCTCGGAGATGAGGAGGGAGTTCTTGTGAGTCGCTAGCCACATGGATGATAGAGAGCTAGGCCTGTGATTGGTGTCCTCTTCAGCCCGTCACCTTGGACAGCTTTCGGGGGTGGTCGTCTCCTGCAATGCCGGGTATAGACAGTCTTGTCGTCATCTGTGGATAAGTCAGCCTAAGACAGGCCACAAGTCAATGTTGTCTTGCATTCTCACCTCCGTTATGCGCGGCTTTCCACTTGAGCTTTCCACTTGGCGGCGCCGGTGATGGTAGTGACATTGGCGTCGAGGTCGTGGCAGCCTGAGCGGGTATACTGTTGCTGAGATCTCCAGATCGGCGATGAGGACGGCGATGGCCAAGACGGACTTGCGCTCGATGGTGCGCTTGTTGACGCGAGAGGCCTTTGTCGCAAGAACCCCTTGGCACCGCTACACGTGAGAGCCATCACCTCGCCCTCGGTGGCCGAAAGCGACCCACGTCGATCTCGCGGCCCTGGATTGCGGTCAATATCGCGACGAAAATTCTACGTTTGTCGCGATGGGGAGACGTGCCACCAGGCTACCCTATACCGCACACCGTCGGCTTCTTGCCGGGGAATGACTCTACGTTTCTTTGCCTTACAGGACAGTAAATGTCCTTGAGCATCCTACGTACGATGAACAATCCTACGTACGATGAACAATGTTATTAATAGGTACTCAGTGCAGATATTACAAAGTCGATGGGTGAATGCCGACATTGACTTGCGGTGCAAGCATTAGCAGTTGTCATGCAAGACCATGAAAGGCGGACGCGCTGGGAAATTCAAGAATACGTCAACTACCGGCACAATTCTCACCGCAACACATACTCACCCTGAGCTCTACCACGATTCTGCCAGTTTTCGGTACCTTTGGCCCTTTTCTTGGTTGTTGGTCAGTTCGCTCTTGATACATCACCAAGGTCTCCGCGCTGGTCGTTGACGTAGACAGACCATGGCGCCTGAATGGGCTGTCAGGCGCAACGGTGAAGTTCAAAAAGGTAAAGCACTGTCGTGTCTCACATGTGGACCGTTGATGCAGTTGGACGTGTCTCGGCCCGTCGCTCCGGCCTGTGTGTTACGCATCACGAATACCTACGTCTTGAGCGTTCGGCTCGGAGCGTCGCCCTGGATCAACTGTCTCGGGTCTAGTGAAAAGGGGCACGGAAGTTATCCCGGTTGCATATGTGGCTGCCTCCATCTCTCAGCTCAGCTGTGGTGGTGCTGGAGCGCTCACCATGACAGCGTCTCTGTTTGGTGCAGCAAACGCGACTGCCTGCGCGCGTCAAAGCGATAACCGTATCCGTGGACATGTATGTATTCCTTTCTACGGCCATTCCCCCACGGAATTATTGTTACATGTTGTCGCCGTCTTGCTCTGCTTTAGTTTCGCCTTTCACCCGTCGAAATATCCCGACCGACCTTCCCGCAGACAACCCGCCTGCCTACTCCTCGGTGCGACCACTCTCCCACATCCGCTGCTTCTTTTCGTTTCCTAAACTTTTGCAGCCATGATAAATTCTAGACTCCGAACACAGACGCCGATTCCGCCAGCCCCTACTTGGCAATGCAGCATTGTTCCGACTCATCGTCGAGTGTCGCGGACTCGGTCAGCCCTCACCCGACTAGAGGCTCGAGACCGTACCGCATGTCTCAGCTGGGGCTTGTTTGCACGACAGAGATGGACAATAGGAGGGCCGACTGCCCGGAGGACTCGATATTGTTACACGTAATGCGCATGGGGGCTTGAATAAGGCTGAAGCCTGGGTCTGAGCTTGCGGCCGCTGTGTACGTTGTACTGTTCGGCATGTAATATTTCACTGCGTTATATATAAGAACGAGGATAAACGTGCCCACGATATGTCGGTGGGCCATCGGAGCGTTGGTTACACAGCAGCGAGCTGGAAATGAGGCGGCATGACCAGGACAACGCGAATAACTGCCGTGCAACCTCGCCCGCGCGGCTCACTGCCGTCCTCGGGGATCTCCTGTCCGATGGGAACGGGGACGGGAGTGCTCACGATGCGGGAGCCGGAGCCTGGTTTTCGTCCCACTTGCTGGCTCCCAACAATGATGGCCGCGGTGACGGCCAACGCCGGCGTTGATCGATCCGAACAGGTTTCCGAGATCAAGCCACAGTGCAGCTCCTCCCGCGGTCACGCATCGTCCCATTTTGTTGTTTGGGTCTGGATCTTGCCGGCTCGGGTTCCCGTTCGCGTCGAGACAGCACAGGCATGTCCGCTCCGCTCATCAGCGAGCCTCGAAGCTGAAGCAGTGGTGCTGGACAATGGAGCCGGACAACATCGTGGACCACGTTGGGCGACGGGAGCGATGAGCCATTGTCCCCGTTCGGCTCTCAGGGACCGCAAAGTGGAATACTCCAAGCAAGTCGGGGCAATGCATGTGCCTCTCCGCCGGAATAGCACTCGAGAGGCTGGCTGAGTATGTTGTCATCATGCATCACATATGCCGGAACGCCGCCAGCCTCCCCATGGTGTATGACTTGTCATCCATCCGAAGGCGATCGGATTGTGGAGCGTCACGACTGGCGATGCCAGGATGAAGGACATGACAGGCCGCCTGCAGGCTTATTCCTATGCCAGTTCTGCCTTCAACATCTCATTCTCAGAGAGCAACCCAGCTCCTTGCACAGCTTATACGAACATGATGGCGGAAATTCTGGCATGCCGCACAACCTGACAGCTTGTGCAGCGCTGTACCATCGGCTCCTCGCCACATCCCGGCCGCAGCACCCGGAAAGCCATGGCCTGACAACTCGCATCGTGGCTGTCTTTCCACCATTGCAGATGTCTAGTCTACTGCATGATGCTCGCTTAAGCACGCATACTACTGCAGTGTGTTGCTGTCACGACATGGAAAAGGCCGAGACTCATGCCGTGACTTGCCGTGCGGCGGATTCACTGACACCCGAATGGACCATGCCGAGTCACTCGAGTGCATGTTGCCACGGGTGATCATGGTAACCTTCATGTACATGCGTCTGTACGCGGCATGGGCCCTAGTCGGCAGGTCTCAGTCCGCGGCCAACAAGGGACAGCTGCCTCCTGAGTCCCGATTCGAAGCCAGGTTCTCGATGTCCTTGGGATAAGCGTGGAAGTAGGATCTCGTACGAAAGGAGAACGGCCATCCGGGCATAAATATATCACGCCTCCATACTCCTTCCAAGATTGTTTCCTCATCACCAACCAGCTCCAACCATCCAATCTTCCCAACCAAACTCTGCAACTCCGGTCGCTTCAAGCCTTCCCGACTTCCTCCCAACCACAGTCAAAATGAAGTTCTTCGCCGTTGCCGCTATTTTCGCTGGCGCCTTTGCTGTCCCCACGGATATCGAAGAAATCCAGTTCTGCCCGGGTGGCTTCCAAAACCTCCAGTGCTGCGATAGCCTTGGAATCATTATTGGCGGCACTGGCATTGGCATTGGCTTGGGCTGCGAGCCTCGTAAGTTGCTGCCACTATCTTGACACTCAACATAGCATGTTCACATTCTCTTGCAGCACGATTCCCTCCCCCTGACGGCTTACATTTCCATCAAATCTGCTCCGCGGTTGGGAAGAAGCAACCTCTCTGTTGCGCGGTGCGCATCGTAAGTCGTGATCTGGAACGCTTCCACACCGTCCATAGACTAACCGCCCCTCTCTATAGGGCAACGCATCCCTCCTCTGCCAAATTGTCGGAAATTAGTTACTATATTACTGTGCTTCGCGTTGGCTTCGGCATAAGCCTGGATCGGGACACTTGTGTACCGGGTCCACGTTTGGTACGAATGTCGATCTGGAGGCCAGAGACTTGCGTTTGGCATTGGTAGATATTTATCTTCGTGCTAGTCATGTAACTACGCAATGAATGACTACATGGCTTGTTGGACTCAGTCGAATGCTGTATAAGTTGGCATATAAAATACCTGTTTAGGCTCGAACAATGCTATATGTTGCTCGAAGTTCCCTTGTAGGGGCTTATTAGCCTCTTTGCAAAGCCGCGGTGAATCTTGCCACACTTTTCGTCACCCAGCCATTGCACTAGAAGACACTGCCTTGACGATATCGCCGCACAACTTGAGCAATAAATGTTAGCCAGCTAGCTTACACTCCGTTTTGCCACTGGTCTTGGCCATCCCTGAATGGATACTCTGACACAACTTCTGGCGGACATGGCATGTGATATCTGGTCTAGAAATTTGACCAAGCGGAACAGAAGGCTCAAGAACCTTTGCCTATGTGGTTTAATAAAAGATTCTTAACAAGACTTGGTCAACGTAGACACTTTTCATGCAATCGTGTTCTTGCGAGACGTAATTGTTGTGCAATCTTCCGTCCAATGCCCCTAGAGTGATGAAATTCTGTCCACTTACGTCACGATCCAGCCCCAAAGAGATTTGCCGACCTGACGGCGCTTTGACTAGCAAGGGTATGTGAAACAACAACACGCCATACAGCCTACATGAACATAGGGTATAAAGTACGGTGCCGAATCACCATCAAATGATCAATGTCTGCAAAACCTGGCCACACAGCACGCACAGCCCAGTTGTGCAGCTATCCGCGTCAGAATGTCCCACAGTCATCGACAAGATGTCACCTTGGGTTTGAGCTGGAGTTTCTGCCTCCTCGTGTACGGAGATGGCCCTGTCCATCACGCACCGAGCCCCTGCCTTCGAGCTTGGCGAAACCCACAGCCTCGGAATTGCTGCCAAGCGTGATCCTGGTATTGGCCGTTCCTGCATGCATGCACTGGCCAAGGATGTTTCCCCAGTCTTCGTTTACAGCAAGCGGGCAACGCAGGCTGCGAACGGCTGTCGATGCCAACGTGAACCTCGCCGGCTCACCTTTGCCAGGGGCCAGTTGTCTACATGGGCCGGGGTTCTTGGCGGCCGTCAGTGTCAAGGCGAACCGAAGCAGCCGGTTTCGGGTTGACGAGATGACAAGCCGCCCGCCCGAAGGCTCCAATGCACCATCAATCGGTGCCAGACACGACGCACGTTTAGAATCCGGGCAAGGACGGGGGAAACAAGGAGAATGTTCTATACCGTACGAGGTAAGGAGAATCCGAAAAAGCCAATTGCCGGCCTGCCTCGACATGCCAGGCCCCCGTCCCCAAGTTGCTCCCCCGGCCTGCAGTTATTGCAACCCCTCGAGCATCAACACCGAGTCCGGGAGCCGAAGCAACCAAGGCCAGGACTCCCTGCAACGACAATAAGAATAAGAATACCCAAGATTCCATCCAGCCCTTAATGAAACCTCCACCACACCCGTCCACGATCCCCCCCGCGCGGGCCCCTGGCAGCCTCAGCAAATCAACTGCCGCGGAGCTGGGGATCCATCAACTACGCCCGGTTGTTGGATTGCTGGCGGCACTGAAAGACGCGAACCTTGCCCGATCGAGGCACGAGGCCGCCGACGAGCCTATGACCTGCCCGTTGCATAAAGACGGCGTCGATGCCCGGGCGCGGATCCAAGAACCCGTCGTCGTCCTCTGCCTTGTTCGCACTCGCTCCCTACACACTCCTTTTGTTGAAACTCAGGTGTACTTCGTTCGTCGCACTTTGTATATCACCGCCAAAATGCTCCTCGCCAACGTCCTCCCGGTCGTCGCGCTCGCGGCCACCACCGTCCTCGCCGACGGCAAGGCCATCACGGCCGCCATGGCCACCATCAAGGCCGACACCGTGCAGCTCGGCGCCAGCGTCTCCTCCTTGGCCGGCGACCTCCTCGACGTGCTCACCGTGCTGCCCATCGCCGGCGAGTCCCTCGGCCTGCTCGCGGACATCAAGAAGGGCGCCGAGGTGGCCGACAAAAGCGCGCCGCTGACGCAGGACGAGGCCCTCGGGCTCGCCTCGGTGACCGTCGACCTCGCCGCGCAGGTCAACAAGACGCTCGAGATCCTCATCGCCGCGAAGCCCAAGTTCGACGGCCTCCTCGTCGTCAGCCCCATCATCTTCCTCAACCTCGAGGCGCAGCGCGAGGCCACCACCGACTTCGGCAACAAGGTCGTCGCCAAGGTGCCCAAGGACCTGCAGGCCATTGCCAAGGGCCTGATGCAGCCCATCGACGACGGCTTCAACGAGGTCATTGCCGCGTACCAGATCAAGCTGCTATAAACGGTTCATCGCGGCGGAGGGGAGCGGCGCACGAGCGGCACGTCGAAGGACGACAATGGGATGATTCCGTGAATGCACCGATGCGCCTCGTGCACTTGCATGAGGCGAGGAGAAGCGGCGCGTCATGGAGAAGCAGACGGCCCGAGCGACCTTTCTTGTACATATTAAACAGTCAAAGTCAACCCGTGTCGACATGACGAGCCGCCTCTGCATGCAAGCCCGCACACGCGACCCGACGGATGGATTCATCATGGGCCAGCATCTCCCGCCGCTTAGACGGGACAGACGCACAGCAGCCAAGCAGTAAATTGCAGTAGATACTCTTCTTCCACGCTGCCGCAGATGCTCAGTCCAGCTGGTCCACCGTCTGTGCGGCTCCGTTGCCGCCGTCGCCCTCCTCGGCCGCGCCCTCGACCTCCCCGTCGGCCGCCGTCACCGCGAAGCGCCACCCGAATTCGTCCTTGGCCTTGCCCAGCTGGATGGCCTTGAGCTGCGTCAGCACCCGGATGCACACCGGCCCGCCGTCCTCCTGCGCCGCGGCGATGTAGGTGACCGTCTCGGACCCCGCGTCGGCGCTCACGCGCGGGCCGGACGGCAGCAGGCCGGGGCTGATGCGCCGCGTGATGCTCCGGATGGGCACCAGCGCGGCGGCGGTGCCGGCGGCCATGACCTCGCTGAAGGCCGGCAGCTCGGCGTACTTGATTGGCCGCTTCTCCGTCTTCCAGCCGTAGCTGCGCGCAATCCGCAGCACGCTGTCGCTCGTGACGCTGTCGATGACGCAGCTCGAGTCGGGTACCACGAGCGTCACGTCGTCGTCGCCGCCGCCGCCGACGCGCACGCCGATGAAGCCGCTCGTGCTAAACTCGTCCACGTCCTCGTGGCGCGCGCTGTCCAGGTGCAGCGTGATGCCGAAGCCGTCCTGGCGCGCGCGATCGCTCCAGCGCAGCACGGGCGCGTAGTTGCCGCCGACCTTGGCGCTGCCCGTGCCGTGCGGCGCGGCGCGGTCGAACTCGTCGAGCACCAGGGCGCGCACGGGCTGCGAGCCGTGGTACACGCCCGTCGGGATCACGAAGACGGCAAAGGTGTACTCGTCGGGCGCCGTGAGCCCCAGCTGCGCGCTCGAGCCGTACAGCTGCGGGCGCACGTACAGGGCGGCGCCCGTCGCGTGCGGCGGCACGAAGGCGGCGTTGAGGGCCACGGCGGCGCGGCAGGCCCGCAGGAACATGGCCTCGGGCACGCGCGGCATCGACACCACGTCGGCCGAGTGCTGCAGCCGCAGGGCGTTGCGGTCGGGGCGGAAGAGGGCGATGTCGGCGTCGCCGGGCCCGCGGAAGGCCTTGAGGCCCTCGTACGCCTGCTGGCCGTAGTTGAGGGCGGGGGCCATGCCGTGGACGCGCATGTACGGGTCGGCGACGAAGCGCAGCGGCGTCCACTGCCCGGTGGCCCGGTTGAACGTCGACTCGATGTGGCCGTTGACTGCGCGAGGCTGCATCAGCTCCCCCTGCACAGCGCCCACGGCGAGAACCGGCGCCGCGGCTCGAGCTCACCTTCGCGGACCCGGAAGCCCACGTTGGACCAGTCAATCGTGTTGACCGGCGGCGGGGGAAACGAGGCGGCCATGATGGCGGATGGCGGTGCTGCCTGTCGTCGACTCGTCGTCTCGTGCAACGCCAGGGGACCGGCAGCCGTTTCTGGAGCAGCCGTTTCTGCGGCAGCCGTTGCCAAACCGTCAGACGTTTCGTCTCGGGTCCGGGAAGCACGCGGCAGAGGCGACGGGGAGCGGAATGGCGCAAAGGGGGTGAAGAGTCCTCAGCAGGAGGACAGACCTTGGCTGACCTGACAGTAAAGTTCGCCCACAAATCCCCCGATGTCGGGCGGCGGGGCGGCGCCGTCCGTCATTGGCCCGCCTCACCGAGGGCCTCGCCCACCTAGGCTCATGGCGTTGTTGCATCAATACGACGTCCTAATGACGGCAGACAGACCTGCGGTCCGGGCATTGGTTCCCTGTACATACGTACGAGCAAAACGCATGCAGCTCGTTGCAGTCATCTATGGACGGATAAAGATCCATGCGCTCGTTCCTCCTCATATCCATCCATCCGTCGCATCATCTCTCGTATCCTCGTCGCCGAAAGCTCCCTGCACAAAGCCGACCCAGGCTGTAAATACGCGACATGCCAAAGGAGCGGCGGTCGTGTCCGGGTGGTGTGTGCCCCGTATGCAGCGTCCTTGTGGCCCTTTTCGTTTCCTGTCCAGTCCCAACTCCTCAACTTCCGTCCCCATGTCCTATGCTCGCAAACAAAGAAGTCCGGCTCGCGTAACGCCTCGCAAAGATGGGAGATTGTCATTGCCGTTGTGTAAAGGCTGCATGTGGATCCGCTACGGGAGCGATGCCAGGCGCTGCAGGCAGTTGAGAACACCTGAGAGACGCTTTGGTTAGCCCTTGTTCGTTGCTCGGCACCACCGTGTTTAGTAGCTTGGGCCAACGTACCGCTGACGCCTTGCGCCGACGTCGCCGCAGCCTCCGTGTTCCGGTTCCCGAGGCTCACCGTCACGACGTTGTCGACGTTGTCGACGGTGCCGCAGTGCTGCAGCTTGTTCGCCCACTTGAAGACCTTCTCGTCCTCGCGGCCGGCGCCGACGACCATGAGGAAGTCGACGGGGCTCTTCGTCTCGCTCTCGGGCCCCAGACGGGCCTTGAGCTTGTCAAACACCTTCTGGGCGGCCGTGCTCTTGGTGTAGTCCATGGACTCGACGATGATCGAGCCGTCCACGGCGACGGCGTGCACCCGCTGCGCCTCGCACGCGTCGTTGACGTGGCTGGCGCAGTCGGATGCCTGGCGGGACGCCGTCTCGTAGTCCTCGGCGCCGTCGTAGTGGAAGAGGAGGCTGCAGTGACGCTCCTCAATCTCCGTGCCGGGCGTCCTCTCGAGGAAGTACGTCATGATGGGCTTCACCGACGTCTTCCAGTCCTCGATCTGCGCGTTGTCCGACATCTCGACCCACTTCTCGGAGCCGCAGTCCCGGATGAAGCATCCGCCCTCGGCGATGAGTCCGAGGTTGGGCACCCGTCGAAACACGCGGTCGAGCTCCTCCGGCCGGCGGCCCGACATGACGTAGACGATGTTGCGCTCGTCGAGCAGCAGGTCGTTGAGCACGTCCAGGGTCCGCTGCGGGCTGACGGGGATGATCTGGTTCACCGGGCCCCAGCTGACCAGCGTCCCTTCGTAGTCGAGCATGAACAGGCGGCGGCGCGACTTTTTGTACTTTGCCGACACGTCCTGCATCGAGAGCCGAGGGACCGCCGTCTGATCCCGCTTGTGCTGCTCGTCGTAGGCCCGATCCAGGTGCGAGAGTAGCTCGCTGAACCAGTGCGACCCGGTGTGGCGGGCGACCGACTCGTACAGCTTCTCCCAGCGCGCCGCCTTTTCCTCGTCCCCCATCTCGAGGGCCTGCTTGATGGCGTCGGCGCACTGGCGGTAGTCCCACGGGTTGACCGACAGCTCGTTCTTGTTGAACAGGGACGACGTGCCCGTAAACTCGGACAGGATGAGGGATCCGTGCTTCTGGTGGGGATGGATCCTCCCGTCCTGGCAAAAGATGTACTCGTGGGACGTCAGGTTCATGCCCTCGCGCTGGCTCGTGATCATCAGGGCGTCGGCGATTGTGAGCAGCGCGAGGTACTGCGCGTAGTCGATGTCCTGCTTGAGGTAGACGACGGGCTGATAGGCCAGGTTCGCCCACGACGAGTTGACGCGGGTGACGATGTCGGAGACGGTGGCGTCGAGGTCCGTCTTCTCGCTCGACGACAGGGCGACCTGGATCAGGACCGTGTTCTCGCGCCACTGGGGGTTCTTGTTGAGGAACAGCTCGTAGGCCAGCAGCTTCTGGCGCACGCCCCGCACGTGGTCGAGCTTGTCCCGGGCCACGATGAGCTTCTTTCCCTTGTAGCGCTCCTGGAGGATGCAGAGCCAGCGCATGACGTCCTCGCCGCCGCGGTGCTTGCTCAGGCTGACGGGGTCGATTCCGATGGCCATGTCGACGACGTCGACGAAGCGGTCTTCCAGCTGCAGCCCCTCGGGGGTGGCCTCGACGGTGAGCAGGCGGCTGCAGGTCTGCAGGAAGTGCCGCGTGTACTCCTTGATGTGGAAGCCGAGGAGGTTGGCCCCCAGCATGCCCTCGAGCAGCTCCTTGCGGACGGCCAGGCAGCGGAAGACCTCGGACGACGGGAAGGGCACGTGCAGGAAGAAGCCGATCTTGGCGTCGGGGAGCTTCTTGCGGACCATGCCGGCGACGAGCAGCAGGTGGTAGTCGTGGATCCAGATGACGTCGTTGCGCTTCCAGTTGTCGACGATCTTGTCGGCAAAGCGCTGGTTCACGTTGACGTAGTACTTCCACGAGTGGTCCTCGTAGGCCTTGCTCTTGGGGTTGTCGGGGATCTGGTAGTGGAAGACGGGCCAGAGGATCTGCTTGCAAAAGTGGCTGTAGTGGCCGTCAAAGTCCTTGTCGGAGCAGAAGACGGTCAGCATGTCGTGCTGCGTCGCCAGCGTGTCCTCGATGTCCTGCTTCTGCTGCGTGCCCTCGAGCGCGTCCGTGGGCATGCCGAGGGTGCCGACCCAGGTGTACTCGTTGAGCTTGCCGTCGCGGGCGGCCGCCTCGGCCGCGTTGCGCAGGCCGCCGTTGCCCTGGTCGGCGTCGACGACGGTCCACGGCGCCGACGAGAAGACGCGGTCGGCGCTGTCGCTCCGCAGCTGCGGCCGGGGCTGGGCGACGCCGCGGCGGCCCAGCTCGCGCGCCTTTTGCAGCGTGCGGCCGTGCTCGAAGATGTCGGCGGGCGGCGGCGAGTTGGCGCGCGAGCGAGGCTGGTTGGCGCGGGCGCCCCAGCCCGACGCCGCCTGGTCGGCGGGCGAGCCTAGCTCGTGCGGGAACTGGATGCGCAGGCCATCCTCGTTGGCCCAGGGGTCCGGGGACTCGCGGCCGTCGACGGGCGTGTGCGGCGGCGTGAGGTCGGGCTGCGGGCTGAAGAGGCTGGGCGGCACGTCGGCCGGAGGAGAGGGCGTGACCGTGGGCACGGGCGGGACGGTCTTGGCCCAGCGCCGCGCGAGCTCGCTCCGTCGAGGCGGCGTGCCGGGGAGGTTGAACTGGATCGTCTTGGGGAGGAAGCTGTCGAGGCAGCCGGCGTCAGCTGATGATCCGAGTCCACGCCCGACGCGGGCACCTACAGCGAGCACACAAAGACAGTCATGGTGAGCTGCAGCTCGCGCCACGCGAGCCGTCGAGGTCGCAAGGGCGCAGCCGAAGTCGCGGCAGCGGCGGAGGAGGGAATCCGCGGCGTGGTGGTGGTTGTGGTCCAAGGGCTAGCTCCTCGTTATCGAGCACATGTGGAGCGATTGATGACGCAGCCGGGGCCAGCGAAAGCCCGAAAGCAGATGGACGGGGCTTCCGAGGCGCGCGGGAGACGGTGGAAGGGCGAGGTTGTCCGTCGAGAGGCGGCCGCGAGGGATATTCAGCAGCCGCGAGGGATATTCAGCAGCCGCGTCCGCCGGAGTTGGGATTTGCCAGCTGGAGGCTCTGTTCCGTCCGCTTCCGGGCGAGGCAGGGCGGGCAGGGCGAGGCGGCACGGCGCCAGCGAGCAGCAGCTACCAACGCAGGCTCACTGCCGCAAGCGCTAACGGGCTGCTGTTGGTGAAACGGCCGGCTAGCTCCAGGGCGGTCCGGTTTTAGGTTGATCAATCAAGCCGGACGTCCGCGGCTGTGCGAGGCAAGGAGGTTTTGGTCCGGCGGGACCACGGGGCACGGCAGGCCGGCGGATGAAGGCGATGGAGCAATTCAACGAGCAAGGGGCGCCGCCGACGGCAGAGGCATGCGTGGGCTTCAGGTCCTACGTCGCCGCCGGCGGGTGTCCGCGGGCTGGCTGGCTGCGGCTTATAAGCCTGGACATGGCGGCCGCTCAGCACTACCAGGCCGCGAGCCGGAGGCTGCGCGAAGAGCGGATAAAACGCTCAGGCCGACACACGTCGAGGGTCATTGCCGCGCAGAGACAGCGTCGACGAGACGTGGCTCCTATCCCCGTGCCGCGCGGCGCGTCGCCGTCTGCGTCCCCGAGGCGACGGCCGTCGGGTGGTGTCGCCGGCGCAGCTTGCTGTACGCGCGCCGTTGCGGCACTCACGCCGGACGAACAGGTCGATGGATGCCTCCGTCGGCCCGTGTGGATGGATGCATCAAACGGCCTTGGGATGCCCTCCCTTGCCTCCCTCCACGCCTCCCTCCGTGCCTCCCTCCGTGCCTCCCTCCATGCCACGAAACGATGGCATCCCCCATGGCCATGAGGGGAAGCTCCGTTTTCCCGCTGCTCCCGCGCTCGTACGGCCAATTACTCGCTCACGTCCCCGGACAGGGCCCAGTTATCACCGCCCCGTCGACTTTGCCCGCCGCCCAGAGCTTCCTCCATGTGGCGTCTCCGGCAGCTCTCGTTCGACGATGCTCAGCCCACGTTGGTTCCTGCCTCGCTTGCCTGCCCCCAGCGGGCACCTGGTTTGGGGCCAGCGATTCATGCCGAAAACGCTCGCCCGCTTCGACGGACGGGCCGGGCCCTGGCGGAGCTCCTGCAGCCGCCCTTGCACCCTTGCTCCTTACGGCCCAATCCGAGGCGTGTCTTGCATTTGCCTGGGCCTAGAACGACCGTGCGTTGGCTGCGTTGGCTGCGTTGGCCGAGTCCAGCTGATGCTGGAAGCGCCGAGCTCCAGAGTGCGCAGTCGCTTGGGCCGTGATGCCGCCAGAACGAACGAGCACGAGTACGAGCAGGCTCGCGAGGGAGGCCCCGCAGCGCACGTTGGTGGCTTGCGGCCGGAATCATGGAGCTGGGAGCAGCAACCCGTCCGCAGAGCCCGTCGGAAGCCCGGCGTGTCCCCAGACGCGTTTGCACCGCGCTGGCGGTTCGTGAGACGTGGCGGTGCACCCTGAAGCCGTGCCGGACAGTCCTCGCCCCCTCCGCCGCCGCCAACAATGGCGTGCATCCGCAAGGGGCGGCCTCCACCCCGGATTATCAGGCCCGACTGAACTTCCAACAGCCTTGGGCACAAGTCCAAGATGCCGGCTGTAGCCATTGGCCGAGCCGGCCGAGTCTCGACCAGTCCGTCACGTCTGCGAACCCCTATGCTTCGTATCATCATCAAGAGTCTCAAAACGTGGCCCCAGCTGTCGTCCGCTGACGCCGTTGCAAACCCCGGCGCCAGCCCCCATTGGCCTCTCGCCGCGCTGCAGTACTACCCTACGCAACCCATCTTGCAGTTCCATTCCCTGGATCCACGCCTGATCTTGTGCTCCCCCAGGCAGAAGCTCGCACACGACGCCATGCAGCGCTGCCCTAGAGCGCCAAAGAACGCCTGCTTGGGAGGTCGCGTCATGTCCGGTTACGTATACGGAGTAAGGTAGATACGCATTACATGACATCTACATGGGTACCTGGGTAGTCCTGGCCCAACCCATCATCGACCAAAGACACACGCCTCTCTATTGGCTGGCCAGGCATGGATTCGCAGTTCCTCTCGCGTACGGCCGAGTCAACGTTGCGAATCGGGGCAGCCCCGTTTCCGCTCGCAACCACCGGCCTGACCTCCAACGACCCAAGCACAGGACTGGGCGCCACGGCATGCCCAAAACCCATCACGAACCGGGCCTCTTTCACCAGCTTTCGGGTTACATGCCGCTCCCGCATGGTTGCAACTGCACTGCACCCCTCTTTGCGCCTCCAGCTGCCTCGTTGGGCCGGTGCCCGTCTCGCAGCCAGGACCGTGCCTTGCTAAAGGTAGCTGATGCTGGCAGGTACGTAATATCCAAACCGTCGGGTTTGGGCTTGTACCGAGCATTCTAGTCTCCCGTGGCCGTCGAGACAAGTCGCCCGAGACCATCGCCCGAGACGAACCGCTCGGGCGGCAGGTTACCGTGACCTCATCATGTGGCATGTCGGATTAATTACAGGCGCCTCATGCCGGGTTCATCGCCAACGCTCCCAGTCTAATTCTGCCACAGCCGCACGGCCTTATCCTTGCCGCCGCTCGCCACCCTCTTCCCGTCCGGTGCCCAGTCGACGGCATACACCTCGTCATCATGCCCCGGCAGGTCCACGGCCAGCTTGTGCGTTGCCATGGACCACACCTTCAGAGTGGTATCTTTCGACGCCGTCACAAGAAGACGCGAGTCCGCGGAAAACGCGCATTGGTACACCGTTGCCACGTGGCCCCGAAGCGTGTTGATGAATTTGCCGTCCCTGCCGCAAGCTGTTAGTCGAACCGTCTCACCAACCGCGCCCGCCTGAGACCTGCCTGTTCGTACCTTGCGCTCCAGATCTTGGTGTGATTGTCCCACCCTGCGCTGGCGATGAGGGTATTGTCCGGTGAAAACGTTACGTGGTTGATCTGCTTCTGGTGCCCAACCATTCGGGCGACGGGTTTCGTGCCTTGCGACGGGTCCCAGAGGTACATGGTAAAGTCGTCGCTGGCCGAAACTAGCCGCTCCGACAGCTTGCCCTGGACCGTCGCCGCCTTTTCGAAGCGCTCCTTTGCCTTGGCTCGCCTCTCTCCATCTGTCCCTACCACTGGTAGGTGGTCGAAGTAGGCAGTTCGCAGCGCAAAGTCCGTGGACAAGGCCAAGTGGTTGATCCAGTGGGCATGTGCTGAGAGCGTGTGCACGAGGATTCCCTTCTCCGCGTTCCAAATCTTGACTGTCTTGTCATGGCTGCCAGTGTAAATGAGCCCGGTCCCACCCCATCTGACGCAGCTGACGGAGCTTTTGTGCCCCGACAGGACGTGCTCGGTCCGGCCCGTGTTCACCACCCACACTCGGACCGTGGCGTCCTTGCTGGCACTGGCCAGCCGCGGCGTTCCGTCTCTCCAGAGGTGGTACGGTTCCCAGGCCATGTTGGTTATCCACTTGGCGTGCCCAGTCAAGGGTCCCGAGCCCATGGGCTTGCCCGTTTGTGGATCCCATAGCCGCACTGACTTGTCCATGCTACCCGTCGCTAGCCGCATGCCATCGGCCGACCAGGCAACGCAGAGAACCCAATGCGTATGTCCAGAGAGTGTGTACTTGGGCGTTCCGGTTTCCGTGTCCCAGATACGAGCGTTCTTGTCTCCGGAGCCTGTTGCTAACCGCGCGCTCGTTGCCGGGCTGAATTGGGCCGCCAGGATTGCCTCGCCATGGCCGGGTATCCGATGCGACATTCGCGTCACGGCCTGGACTTTGAAAACAGCTTGGGGCTCGGCAGTGAGTGTCACCGTCGTCTCGAACGGGTTCTCGATGCCATGACTGCGCAAGAGCTGTAGGAGATCGGTGGGGTACTGGTCCACGATGATGTCCGTCTGGGGAATATGGATTCGGAAGCGGTATGGGACGAATTCTTCCTTCTCCTGCACGCGTCGAGGCGGTCAGCCGTCTGGTCTCAATTGCGCGGCAAAGGGAAATGATTCATACCCTCGCGAGCAGTGTATTTAACAACAGCGAAAGATTCTTCTCTGAGGCGTCGGCGAGTGGCACCTCGATCACGTCGCAGACCTGCTTGCCGTCGCCGTCGAGGAACCGTGCCTTGAACGAGCCAGCCGGGCCGGCTGCCGCGCTGACATCCTGCTGGACCTGGGACCTTGCGAGGTCCTCCCGCCTCTGGCGCTTGGACGGCGGAGGCAATATTGTCGCCATGCCGAAGTGGAAACGCCTGTGTGTTATGGATGGGCTCCCAAGGTTCGATGCTGACAGCGCTGGATGGTGGGGAGTTGGCAAAAATCTGGAAAATTTGGGCGGTGAGAGCGGTACACAAACGCTAACCCAAACAAGGTGAAAAGTTGACAGTAATTAACGAGAACTCGTGTTGCTGGCGAACCCCACCAGGTGTCGGGCACTCTTCACCGTGCAAGGGAGCGCAACTATTTCGTACCGTGTTTAAAGGTCAACTTGTGATTGCTGCGATTGCGGAAGTGCCTGCTGTGCGCCCTGTGTTGGCGTTCCTTGCGACTTCTGACTTCCACGCAGTCGCTTTGGAGGTCTTGAATAGACTTGGTAGGACACCTCGTTGTCCTCGTGGCGAATCGGAACTTGCGTGGGAGGCGCCGGCTGTTGCCCTGGCTGCATCGCAGGCGGCATCGGCTCAAACTGAAGCTCTGTCATCCCCAGAGCAGGGCCAAGGCTGAGATGTTGGGCGCTGGGGATCCGTTGAGGCGCGCCGGAGTGAGGGATGCCATCGGTATGAGGGATGCGCGGCGGTCCTCGCTGCCGATTGATATATCTAATACCCTGGGGTTCGGGTCTCTGCCTGTCCCCTTCCATTTCCTGGTGTCGCCTCTCTTGGGCGTCCTGTCTCCTTTGCCGCTGTACATCTTCATTTTGGACAGCGTAAATGGCGGCAATGCGGAGCTGCATCTGGGCCAAGATGCCAAGTCGCTCTGGCTGCGACATCTTCCGGTAGTCGTTCTTGAATCGTTGGAACGTGTCACCGCTTAGACGGAGAATAGCGTCGGAAACTCCAGCGACTTGGAAGGCAGCCGACGTGTCGGGGTCCGGCTGGGGGCCCTCTGTCGTACGCGTCAGGACTCAATTCGGCGGACGAATACTTGCTGCGGACTCGCCTGTCACCTCCTCCTCCTCATTGCCGCCCTCGGATTCGCTGCCTACGGAGGGTGTTGGCGGTTCAGGCGTGCCGGGTTCGTGATTGTGATTCTCACAAATGACCGTCAAGACCCAGCCCCCAACCGACTTGCGGTCCACGATCTTGGCCTTCCACGGGCAGTTAGTCTTCTTGGTCGTCGTCTTGTGCTTCGTGGCCTGGCAGCGATACGGTCGACCTCCTCGTTCACAGACAAGATCAGCGCGCATTATGGGACCGCCAGGCTTGCTGCGATGGGATCTCGCCTTGACAATCTTGTAGCCCTGCTTCTCCGTGCGGTTGTTAAGGTCGCGCATCAGGTCCTCGCAGCTGGCGTAGATGGCAGCTTTAGGCACCGTGACGGCCTCGAGCACGCCAAACATGGCTGCTTGTGGAAATCGATGCACGTGTCGAATATAGTAGAGATATGTGTGTCTTTCTTTAGTGTGTCAGCGAGTGTGAGTGGAAGTGTGCTGTGCGTCTGTCACGGATCAAAAAGAGGGTCGTCCCAAGAGGCGTGTACGGTAATAGTGGTATTGAGTTGAGGGGTCGCTATTACGAAGTACAGACAGGAGAATCTAGGGATATGAAAAATGTACAGCTCCTTCCAGGTACCTCCGGATGACTACGAAATTATGCGTCCCGCCTTGTATTTCGTAGTCTCATTACACTCTACTGATCGCACCGAAATAGGCAGCCTTCGGCGTCGGCTTGGTACATGACCGTGCCGGTGCCACGCCCCTGTGCATAACCTTCCCATGTACTCCGTACTTCGTACCTACTTCGTACCTTAGGTACCGTGGTGACCGGCAGGCTAAACCTCGGCAGGCCCCTTCCCTCTTACATGAGGCAACCACAACACCACAGGCAGGCCCGCGAGGTCGCGACTGGCTCGTAGAGGAGCTTGGCGTGCCTCAGGTTTTCACCAGATAAATACCGACAATGAGCGTTCGATTTCTTACCTTGATCATCAATGCCGATTCCTCGCCTCACGACATCGAACGGCTCCTGAACTGGGCCACTCTTGCTAGCAAGCCATTTCGGCGACTCGCACATTTGCGACCATCATGCCTCAAGAGCGCGCCTCAAGATCGTGGACTGCAACGTCATCCTCGTCCGTCTACTTCCAGAGCAGATCCGAATTGCATACGCCCAGCAGCTCCCCATCCGCCGCAAGGCTTGAGCAACAGGCTCTGGAGAACCACCACGGTCGACCAGCTCAGTACTCTCCCTCCGTGACCAGTACGAGGCCAAGCACCTCCCGCACGTCCATCTCGCGCACTACCACCAGGCCTAGTACAGCCTCGGGGCGCAAGTCACGCACGGCGACAACGTCTTCCATACTCGGGCTCACTGACCCGCAGAACATCATATGTGCTCTCGCCGAAGCACGCGGAGTGACCCCATCGGTGGGTGTGGCCTTTGTCAACGTATCGCTCGGTGAAGTCATCCTCAGCCAGATATCTGATAACCAGTCCTATGTCAAGGCCATCCATAAGATCCAGATGGCGTCCCCGTCCCGAATAGTCTTCATGTCCACTGCGTGTCCGCCTGTGAAGCCAAGCACATTGTACTCACTTGTTCAGGAGCTGGTACCAGAAGCTCAATGCGATGCCTTTGATCGATCAGCGTGGTCAGAGACTGCGGGCCACGACTACATAAAAACACTGGCATTCCCAAGCGACGTCGAACCAGTCAAGGTCGCGATACAGGGTAAATATTATGCGGTTTCTTCGTTTGCAGCAGTCAGTACTCGCCCTTATCTCATATACCGTGACGTGTGGCTGACTTGTGTTCCAGGCGATGAAATACATGGAGCACCAATTGACAATCAGTTTCGCCCCTCACTCTCTTCGCATCCGGTATCAGCCATCCGAAGACACCATGATGATTGACATCTCCGCAATCCAGTCGCTCGAGATCATGCAGAATCTTCGCAACTCCAAGTCCAAGGCGTGTCTGTATGGACTACTCAACCACACATCCACTCCAATGGGGTCTCGAATGCTGCGGAGCAACATCCTCCAGCCGCCGACTCGCCAAGACTCTTTCATCGCGCCCCGTTATGATGCATTGGAAGAGCTGACAACCAAGGAGGAGATGTTTCGAGAGATCCGCAAAGGTATATGGAATCTTTGCTGGCGAGTTCCTTCTTGTTCTGACCAGATCCCAGCTCTGAAGCTCTT
Organism: Tolypocladium capitatum; assembly: GCA_002901185.1. NCBI lineage: Eukaryota > Fungi > Ascomycota > Sordariomycetes > Hypocreales > Ophiocordycipitaceae > Tolypocladium > Tolypocladium capitatum. The sequence goes on from NRSZ01000154.1 coordinate 27,503, forward strand.
CCATGATGTAGAAAGGCTACTGACAAAGGTTCCCCCAACTCCACCCGACTTTTCCTGGCATGGCTGACACTTGCAGCTGATAATTGTCCCATCGGATCGGAACATGCCAAAGATGGAGGAGCAGATTGGCCAGATACTCATGCTGAAAAGCTTCCTCGAGGCAATCCCCGAACTTTACAAAGCCCTGACCACGGCGCAGAGTCTATTGCTGGTCAAAATTCGCGACCTCTGCCATCCTACTGTGACGGGGCCGATTCTAGCTCAAATTCGCAAGATAATTGAGGCCAATGTGACCTTCATGAAGTCTCCATTGGACCTCCGCAACCAGAGAACCTTTGCCGTCAAAGCGGGCATCAGTGGCATGCTTGACGTTGCTCGTCAGACTTACAAAGAGCTTACAGAGGAAATCCATCAACATGTGGACGAGATTAACGGTATGCCTGTGCGACTGCCGGGTCTTGTAAACTACTGATTACTGACTTTCCAAAGAACAGTACCGGATAAACGCCACTCTCAAGTTTGACAACGGCCGCAAGTACTGGCTGCGCGTGAAGGCCGGTGAATTCGACGACGCAACGCCCCCTCCAGTCTTTATCAACCTGGTTCGCAAAAAGGATAACCTCGAATGCCAAACGCTGAACCTCGTCAAGCTGAATGTTCGGCTTTCGGACACATCAAACGAAGTTGTCATCAGAAGTGATGCAGTCATCCAGGACTTGATTCGGGATCTCAGGCAAGCTTCCTCACAGCTCTTTCGAGTCTGTGAATCTGTGGCACTCGTCGACATGATTTCGTCGTTTGCACAACTGGCAACCACTCGAGACTACGTCCGGCCAGAAGTCACCCAAACTCTGGCACTGAAGTCTGCGCGGCACCCAATCCTAGACACAGTAGGCCTTCAGTCCCCTGGATGAGAATTCAGATGCTGACGAGGTGGTAGACCCTCTGTGGAAGCTTTGTCCCGAATGACTACTACGCAACCGAGCAGTACTGCTTCCACGTCGTAACAGGATGCAACATGAGCGGCAAAAGCACGTACATAAGAGCAGTAGCGCTGCTCCAGATCATGGCTCAGATTGGCTGCTTCGTGCCAGCCGAGTACGCCGCCTTTCCTATAATCAACAATATCTTTGCACGAGTCTCGATGGAGGACAGCATTGAGGCAAGCTTGTCGACATTCTCTGTCGAGATGCGCGAGATGGCGTTTATCCTCCGAAACGTGGATGGAAAGAGCCTCGTTATCATTGACGAATTGGGCCGTGGAACGAGCACTAGAGATGGATTGGCCATTGCAATTGCCATGTCGGAGGCATTGATACAAACCAAGGCATCGACGTGGTTTGCAACCCATTTCGCTGAACTCGCCCGCGTGCTCGGCGACCGCCCTGGGGTGCTCAACCTTCACCTTGCGGCCAAAAGCTCGGAGACGAGTGACGGATTACCTCACTTGAAGATGCTGTACAAGGCGACTGCGGGCACAGTCGATGACCGGGAACACTATGGCATACATTTAGCCCGCGCAATCGGCCTGCCACCGAGTTTTATTGAGAAGGCCGAAGAAGTCGCCGATGATTTGAGACGGAAGCGGGAGGCTAATCGGCAGAGCTCCGAGTCCCGCAAGTTGGCAGCGCGGCGCAAGCTCCTATTGAACTTGCACGAAGCACTTCGGCAAGCCCGGGATTCTGGGAGCAAGGAAGCATTACCAGGGTATCTGCAACGGCTACAGGCAGAATTCATCATTCGCATGGAGGAACTTGACAACATGTAACAACGAAATAACCGAAGGCGGGCGTTCGCCGAATGGGGTCACCAACACCGGATGAAATTAATATTATACGTGTTAGGTACTGCATGTTCCAGGCCGTCACTTCAGGATGGGTCAACCTTGCCTGTTAAACTTGATAGTCGAGAAACATTCGGCGAGAGGAACATAAGCCAGTCATAAGCGTCGGGGTGTTCGTGCGCGCTATTTGCATGCGCACAGAGTGTCTAAGAAAATGAAGGCCTAGCCCTACGGATAGAGTCGAGCTGAACGGAGTTCTCCGTTTGCGATAGTTTACTCAGGCTGTTGCTCAATAGAAGAGCTGTCGGAGTGATGAAAATGACACCCAGCGCCAATGCCTCAATGAAGAGCGGTTCAATCTTCCCGGTCGGTAGATGGAGGTATTGTTCTAGCTAAGACACATATACGGACTCGACGCGGAACCTTTTTCCGTTCTACTCTCATTTACTAGACACGATTCAAGAAGCGCTTCGCAGTCGGTCTGAAGGTGACAAAAGCCTCACGGATGCAGCCAGAACTTCCTTCACGCAACGTTACTGGAACGTAAGGTATATGCTGTGCTGCAGCTGAATTGCCCTGTCCCATGTACTACCGTCTTGAAAAGCAATTCCCCATTATCGCAAAGCCCGGCACTGCGGTTCTCCCGTAAACTCATTGATCACTTTGCGTTTCAGTGCGGCCCGGAGTGCAGTTTTGCGGCTGGCTGCATAGTGTAGGTCTTGGATGGTTAGGCTTTGAGGCATGAAGCGTTTAACCCAGCTACCACGGTTGCCAAAGTCGCTTGCTTCATTGTGCATCGCCTGTGATCCGGTAGATGCTTTAGGAGGGCAACAGAGCTTCTCTTAACAGCCTTGACGACTATTTAAAAGTAAGCTGCGTCCCGCGCTCTTCTCTGCCAAACGCACTCGCAACTCAGATCTTCGCATACCATCGAATCAGTTCACTTTCCAGGCCGCCCACTTTGCGATGATTTCGCCAGCATGTGCACAGTGACATATTCCCACAACTCTCTAACTATCTATACCTGTAGTGACAGGGACTGCTTGCCTCGACCAAAACAAACCAAACCACCAGGTGACGAGGGTACCTATAGGATCGAACAGAGTGAAAAGGAAATGTGGTAGGTACGACTATAGTCGCCCATGAACTCGTTCTATGAGTTAGCCGCTGAACTATCTATACTTGATGGCTGTAACACTAACCGGAGGCTAGGCCAAAGGGCTAGAAAACTGTAGCTTTAGGACTAGGGCTGCTTGGGGAGACGGATTCAACATCCTTGAAGTGGTGTGATAGTAGATGTTGTATTTCTATGCTCTAGAGAGAGCGTATGTCACTCTTTAGCTTTCATCAAAGAAATCGCGACGGTTGAAGTACCAGCAGTGCAGGCAAGCAGGAGTAAACCACTCGTTAAAGATCATATCACAAACCAAGACTGAACATCGCTTGCCTCTCTCATCATATCCGAGCGTAATTCGTCGCTCACGGTTCTCCGCCGCTTGCACAGATCAGGGAGTGAATGAGTTGTTGCTAGTCGCCCCGACGGCCGGCCTTTTCTATATTACTTGACGGTCAATAACGTAGAAGAGAGCCAAGACGCGGTAGCCGCACACGCTATCACTTGCATTGCCCAGGTGGCAGGTTCACTGTCTTGGCATCGTGAGAAGGGGTGGCCGCCGCAAGAGGACGCGCGACGCAGCTCATGTCCACTGAAGCTCGTTTGCTGGGTGGTACCTGGAATGCCATGGCCCATACAACATAAAGGTTCCAGTGGACAGTTCGAGGGAAGTGGCTTCGACTACAACACATAGTCAAAAACGAATCGCGGCCTCGCTCGCTCGTCGGACCAAGTGTGCCCTCATCGTCTTGCCCCATAATACAGGTGCCTGCGGCCGCATTGTCGAAACGAAATTATTATCCTGCTCACTTGCCGCGGGAGGAGTCGCACTCGCATCGGCATGTCCCGCATGCTGCAAAAACGACCGCGGGTTGGCGTCCTGGCTGCATTCCCTGGCGGGTGATTGCTGTTAGTTTGCATAGGTGTAAGTGAAGAGTTGCCATGGGGCTCTTACACATTGGCGATGCGACCGCTTCTGAATCCAAGGCAGCTACCGGCAAAGGGATGATTGACAGAAGGTCGGGGCAGATGGTTATCGAGAATCCCGCTCAGTTGATCTATACACCCTCTCGATAGTCGGATAGGCCTGGTCTAGTCCTCGGGCCACGGCGTCGCCATGATGTTGGCGCCGCACTGGGCAATGCGACAGGCACTGAGCTATCCGATTGACCTTTTGGAGCCTGTTTAGGCGCAATAAAGGGCTGTTGTTTTTTAAATTTCGTACTTGCTGATGATGTTTTGAAGTGGAGACCGGGTGATGCATGTTCAACATGCGAAGTCGGGCAACCGGATTAACGCATTCCCAGCCTACAGACATCACGGCGTATAGCTACCCTAAATCCGAAGCAGGCCGTTCAGACTGGGCAGAGTCTATCAGAGTCCTGAACTGTTGCTGTAGTTAGGGTACAAGCGGACCACGGAATATCTCAAATGCCCACTCGCCGTTGTTGGCAGCTCTCGATAATGTCGGAGCGAATGCCAACTCGCCATCTCCTGTGGCCCGGTTGATATCTGCAAATCTCCAGTCATCGTTGCTCGCAGTTACACGCATATTGGTGGTCGCGAACGCCCACTCCCCATCACTCGCGCTCTGGCTCGCACCATCCGAAACAAATGGCCAGTTGCCATTGCACGCAGACAGTACTGTTCCAGTGGCGGCGAGCTCCCCGTGATCATCCGTAGCCTTATGGGTAGGACGTTCCAAACCGCTGTCGTTTACGCTCAAGGTCGTTCGTCGAATGTCTGCTCAGTTCTGTACGTAGCTTCCTCCGCATCTTCCTCTCCGTTTCTTGTCACAAGACGACCCGTGTCATCGGCTTTCTCACAGGGACCTGACAGCGTCTTCGTTATCTTGCGCGTGCGTTCGCAATCCAAAGCGGTGTTGTCTCCACGTCGTTTCTTGCCGGGGCCACCGCTCCGTTGTAGTCGTTCTAATTGCCGACTAACCAGCCTATTGAAGTGAGCCGTCCTCTGCCGCACGAGAATAGTCTTGGGCTCGTCTCGGTTGCCATGGCTGGGGCGAAAAATGGAGGGATGATGTGGAAGGGACAGGGAAGGGATTGGCGAATGGGCGACGTACTTTTAAAGGATCCCTTCCTTCCTGTGGTCCTCATACCCTCGGCAATCATTGTCACCAATGTCACCCGATCATCGAAGTACCCAAGAAACGGGAGGGCATGATAGTTCGTAGGTAGCAACACCCGTCGGGCGAGAGCGCGCGCGAACTCGGTCCTGGGCCGGTGTGAAGCTCAATCGGAGAGCCGTTCATCCATGGTTTAACGGTCTTGTTAGACACAGCTTTCCGAAAGTTGTCCTCGAGTTACTTAGGGTTACCCTATAGGTTATCAGCGGCGAATCATTGCGAGCCCGGGCCAACATAAGTAGATCGCTTCTTCGGGCCCGTTAGGCCCCGAGGGACATGCGCAATCGACGCTAATTTAATGCCTGCTAAAACCCCATGACACTGACACGGCGAGTTCCTGGTTGTCCATTGTCGGCTGCTGGTGATGGTGGCTTGAGGTGACCGATTGCGTTGGTATGAGCTGGGGTATTAGCCGGCCGGGAACTCCTCGTCAATACGCATGAGAAGACGGGGGTGGCGTTTTGACAACGGAAATGTGCTTTATCGGCGGATGAAGCTTTACCCCGAGCAAGCCCCCACGCAGCCTAAAGACTTATTACTGGTTTTTTTCTATTTAGGCTATTCGGTCATTAGGGACTAGCCTATTCTATAGAACCACCCAACGCACTGCAAAGCCTTTTGATGCCACCCCCTCCACAGGTGGCCCTCACGAAATGCTTAGAGGGAACCCGTTAAGCAGCTGGGTTGCTTTACAGGATCCATCACGAGGAGCGTGGCTATTAATACTATAGTTGAGTGTTATTCGGAGCCTTAGTATAATAGACGGCCTCGTGGCGCGGGCTGCCAACCCACCCATTTACATCGACGTGCCCTGATTTCAAGCCGACAAGGGTGATTTTTGCACAATGGCTGTTCAAAACCGCTCAAACCACACCGTGACTGGTGATATTGAAGCCGAAACAGCATCGCTCGACCGCCATGGCTACCTCTTTGGCCAAAAGATCACGCACTCTCTGTCTCCCCTCCTCCATCAAGTCATCTACGACCACCTCAGCCTGCGATGGGGCCAAGTACGGCTCGACTCATCAGATGTGCGTCGCTTCCTAGACCTCATCCAGCATCCGTCCTTTTACGGTACGCATCACCACTTACACATGTAAACTCTCGGCATTCGCTCTGACCCAGAAACTTCAGGCGCCTCCGTCACGATGCCCAACAAGATCGCCATCCTCCCCCACCTCGACGAGATGACCGACGAGTGCCGTGACGTCGGCGCCTGCAACACCATCTTCCTCAAGCACCGCGGCGGCCGGCGGCTGCTCTGCGGCGACAACACGGACGTCGTCGGCATCCGGGACGCGTTCCGCCACAACGTCGCCGACCCGGCCGCCGCGTACCACGGCCGGCCCGCGCTCGTCGTCGGCGGCGGCGGCGCGGCCCGAAGCGCCGTCTACGCGCTGCGCAAGTGGATGGCGGTTACGGACATATACCTCGTCAACCGCGACGCCGCAGAGGTGGAGGCCATGATGCGCGACTGCACGAGCCGCGGCTACGGCCAGGGCCTGCTGCACGTCGCCACCGAAGAGCAGGCACAAGCCCTTGCGGGACCCGGCGCCGCCGTCGGCTGCGTGCCGGACTTTGCGCCGCGGACGGACGAGGAGAAGCTCGCGCGGCGCGTGACGGAGGCGCTGCTGAGCAAGGACCACCAGGGCGCGATGCTGGAGATGTGCTACAACCCCACGCCCTTCACCGCGCTCGGCGCCGTGGCGGAGAAGAGAGGCTGGCAGGTCATCCTGGGCACCGAGGCGCTGATATACCAGGGGCTCGAGAAGGACCAGTACTGGACGGGGAGGCCGCTCGAGGAACTGCCGGTGGAAAAGGTCAAGGCGGCGATTGCGGCGAACGTTGCGCAGCGGTCACAGGCGAGATGATGGATTCAAAGTGAATAGCGACAGATCATTTGCACGGGACAATACAGCGAGGGCTAGTATGGAATTTGAACCACCAAGTGCCTTTGTGTGTAGGTTGTCTGGCATCATATGCAGCCAAACTCAGCCCAGGCCAAGAGAGACCACGCTCGAGGAGCTCAAAATACCGAACAACGGCAAACTCTTCAATGGCAGACTACTCAAGTAGCCAGGCGGTTGACATGCGCTCCGTTCTCAAGCAGTGTGCACATCGTCTCGAGATTCCACCTGCTCAGCCCTAGCCTCCTTCTCATTGTCCCAACCTACCCCCTGAGAATTCTGGCCAAGGTCCACGCCGGCAACCTGCAGTTCCTCCATGAGAATCTCATTCGCCCGCCATGTCGGCTTCAGCCTGAACAGCCGGTCCATGGCCTCGAGTGGCAGCGATTTGGTCTCGGGTACGCAGAAGAATACGAACGCGACGGAGAGGATCATTAGCGACGCAAAGAAAAAGTACACGCCGTACCCCCACGCGTTAAACATTTGCTCCGTGAAGCGGGCGATGATGAAATTCCAAAACCAGTTGTTGGCAGCGGCGTTGGCCTGGCCGAGCGAACGGGTGTTTTGGTCAAACATCTCCGAGTTGATGACCCAGGGGGTGCCGTTCCACGAGGGCGTGTAGAATACCGTCCACAAGTAGAAGAAGAAGATGGCCGCGATGCCGCCAGAGGACAGAGAACTGTTGGTTTGACTCGCACCGGCGCCGGCGATCTTGATGTACGCCCCGATGAACCACATACAGAGGGACCCGCCAACGGCACCAATCATGAGCAGCTTTCGCCGGCCCATGTGGTCAATCAGGACGAGAAGCCAGACAATGGTCAGAGCAGTCTTGACAACGCCAAAGATGCCCGTCGTCAGGAAGCTGGTGTTGGTGCCATGAATTCCGATGCTCCTGAACACCGTGGGACTGTAGTAGTTGACGGCGTTGATGCCAGAGCCTGTAAAGACGGTCAGTTCCAAACCATTCATGGCGGTGCGGGAAGTCAATCTTACCATTTTGGAAGACAAAGAGGAGGGCACCAAGCAGGAACCTCCACTGTATCCTGCGCTGCTTCAAGGACAGGAACGGCTTCCAGAAACCTGCACCAACCTCCCGCCGGAAGCGCGCGAGATCTTCATCAATGTACCTGACCTCTTCAACGATGTAAATGTCATTTCGGTCGAGGTTCCTCATCCAGCACAGGACTTCCACGCCCCTTTCGCGCTTGCCGTTGGAGAACAGCCATCGCGGAGACTCTGGGATGAAAATGGCACCGACCAGGAGCAACCCGCCGGGAATCAGCTGGACGGCAAACGGGATGAGCCACTGGGACCTGCTCGGCTCCATGGTCGTGTTGACGCCATAGTTGATCCAGAACCCGACCAGGCCACCGATCTGCCAGCCCAGCTCATAGAGACCGACGAGGCGGCCACGGACCGCAGGCGGCGACAGTTCCGATATGTAGATTGGTGTCATGTTGGAGCATCCGCCGACGCCGAAGCCTGCGAGGACGCGTCCACTGATGATCAGACCGATCCCACGGCCGCCGTTTGCTCCGAGCATCATGCCGGCTCCGACAATGAAGACGAGGGCAAACATGACCAGAGACTTGCGCCGCCCAAGGAAGTAGCTGGAGACATAGGCGGCCAGGCTCCCAAAGAAGGCACCCGCCTGGTAAACGGAGACGATGTTCTGCTGCAAGAGGGCAAGGCCCGATGGAGAGTAGTCGGCAAAATGGAACTCCTTGGTGAAGGAGGGCAGAGCCAGGGTCGTGCCGATGAAGGCAGAGTCGTACCCGATGGCGCATGATGAAAACGACGCCGTGGCAGCGCAGACGTAGACTCGCCAGTTGTAGACGGCCTTTGGCGTTGGCCGGTCCTCTTTCAAGGCGAGAAGAGTCATCGTCACGAAAGTCGCGGTTGTGAGCGCACGAACTATGCGGTGAAGCTGGGGCGACTCATATGCGGACAAGGGAATAGTCGTGTTTTCAGCAACCCCATGGGCAGCATGGTTGAGAGCATTACCGTCGGCACTCCATTTTGCTATGTCCCGGTTGGGCGCGCGGAGGCGACAAGGAGTTGGCGGAAGCTCTGTGGGGTGTGGAGATGCCAATAGCGTGGGGATAAACGAATATCCTCAAACCCCGGTCCATTCCGCCATCAATGCTGGTAAACGTTCATCTTGAGACGGATGATGCATTCATGCCGTAGATGTCCATACGTAGCGTGCGTGGTATGACCGGGTCTCCCGCCACTAGCCGTGTAATATTCTTGATATTTCATCAGTCAAATGCCGGAGTCTCAGTAAAACATGTCGCCCAGGTCGCAACCAGGGGCAAATCCAAGATTCACCATGAACTGAGGATCCATGTCGATGCTGTCGGTGTAGTCCATGCTTCCCAGCTCCTCCAAGATCGTGTCATAGTCGACTGGCTGGTTCGGCGCATCAGTCGCTAGCTGCCTTGCCTCCATCGAGCGGGACTGAAACGGCATGCTCGTGCTGCGTCCAGGGGCAGCGGGCGAAGAAGTGAGTTGGCCGTAAACCTGATATTTGTTGCTGACGGGCCGACTCGTAGCCGCTGGGAACAGTCCGGAGCCTGGGGCAATGCCTCGTGCCACAGGTACTCGCTCCTTGCCGTGCTGTCCCAGGGATAGGTCGTTGCGGGTAAACGATTCCATGGGGAACGAGACACCCCGCACAGATAGTTCCGGAGAAGCGGCAGGTGACGCGTTTGTCCCATCCCGGTCTCCCGGACGTGCCGCCCATATGCCCCTCAGTATACTTAGTGTCGAGTTCCATCTAGTTCGCTCAGACGCATGCATATCATCCAAGCCAGCGTGCTTTTGAACCATACGAAGCAGGCCAACAACAAGTGGCGGCGTACCGCAGGCTCCGAAGTTCGTCGCACTGGATTCCACCACCTCTAGTAAATTTGACCGTAGTGAAGCTCGGTGGTCCGGGCTGACCTTGACAGTGGCCGCCAAGAACATGATCTTGACCAAGCATGCTGAAGGCAGCATCAGTGTTGACCCCCCTGAAATGAGAGAATTGCAGAAGCTAAATCGCGGGCTCAGCCATCTTACAAGATCTTCGGGCACAGCTGGCTTGCCGGAGGAGGCCTTTCGAAGCTTGATATCCGTGTTGGCGCTCATAATTTGTGCAAACCGACTCATCTGCTCTAGTGTGAGGTATGGGTCGGCCCTCGGACGGCCTGAAAGAGTGGTGCTATTTGTAGGAGGCCCAAATCCATACACAGGGGACCAAACCTCACTCAATTCTGCATGTTCTGCCGTCACGGAAAAGGAGGCTATGTCGTCAGGGTTGTCTCGCAGAATCGGCGCCTGCCCAATACAGAGCGAAGTCACGGCATCCAGCATGACGCACGCGACCAAAGTCGGTTTATGCCCCGGGTTGAGACCCTCGGTGGATTCCAAGTGAAGAAGCAACCGAGAGGCTTTTCCCACCAGGAGCGAAGCAGCCAGCTCGCTTTGCCGACCGACGAGCACTATGGCATGCAGCAAAATGGCATTTATAATCGCGATATCGAATTCACCGTCTTCCTGGGGAACGAAGCCGCGGGCAATCCTAAAAACTCGCTCCGGTACGAAGGCCGGGTCGCCAGGCGGGCCAGATGAATGGGCATCCTGAAAAGAGGCAACGGCCAGCGCTGCCCAAAGTTCAGCTTGGCAGGAATGCGCAAGGGTGCCGGCGCGAGGATGTCTCAGAGTGCCATAAGAGTCGTACAACGCGGCGGCTGCCAGTATTGAACGTCGTCCCAGAATGGGAAACCAGCAGTGCGTGAATGAGAAGTAGACTTGGATGAGGCGCTGCCAATTCGACGGCAGCCTGAGGAGGTCTTCTTGGGCTGGCCCACCTCTCGACATATTTGACGCCGGACTCCAACTGTCGGCACCACCGGCCTTGGGACCCGGGGCGGCTGTCGATTGATCTTGCGTGAAAGAAGAGGCGGGTTCTCCGTCAAAGTCATCGCCCGTGTCCGGATCCTCTGGGGATGCTTCCGGTGCTTGCGTGTGGCCCTCAGACAACAGGCGACCAATCTCTCTCTGAACCCGGCTCCTGGTCCACCTCCTGTGCAGCCGAGTGGCGGCATTGCCTTTGTTTACCAGGACATTCGTCGCCTCAGACCCGCCATTCTGAGTCAAGAGTCGGCTGAGAGCTTCCTCGCTTGCTGGGACCCGGTCAAAGAGCCACGCGAGGGACAGTTCAATGGTCCGTAAGTATCCCGTTTGCACGCCTCTCTTCTTGGAAGCGGGCGTATATGAACATGCCCGGTCCTGTGACACGCAGGTTGCGCATTGTGGACGACGGCCATCGCACTTCTCGCGGGCTGCCCTGCATCCATCACAGGCGAGGGAAACTCGCTGCCTCTTGCTGGTGGACGCCTGCTCGGTCGGTCCCTCAGGAAGATCTGCATCGCCCGCTGGCCTCTTCTTTGGCGACATGCTTGACTGTCAGAGATGGCCGGCATGGAATAGTCGCCCGGGTAGGTTCAATACGCTGGCTGGTTATGTCTGAGGCGCTTGCCAGACGCTGGAACCCACGCCGGGGGCATGGGCTGCCCGGCGCTAACAACGAGAGGGCTCTCGGGGAGATCTGATTGCGATGCCCTCGACGTGTCTCGCGAGGTTTCGATGGTTTCGATCAGCCGTGACGATATCGCCATTGCAAATCTGCACCAGCAAGTCTGGGGATGCTGGAGCGGACGTGACTCGTCGGGTTGTCGGGGCGGATAAAAGCTTGTCCTTCGGGCTGGATGGAACCCGTGGTGACCGACTGCTAAACGCCATCCATTGTGACAACGCGCACGACGTCGCAGCGCTGAATTTTCTCCATGCAACAGCATGAGTCGCCCGTCCACCGCCCAGACATGACAGAGCCTGGCTGAGGCATTATGGCAGGCGTCAAGAGATCGTTTGCGGCCATGATGGCCACCGAAGCGGCCGAGACCGTTCCCGTTTCTCCACAGAGCAGCAACCCACCGTTTGGCGTCACTGGTGCCCCGAGAACACCATCACCGCCATTTCACTCGACGCGAGGCGAGATCCCCAGCTTCAGCTCCGATGCCTCCCTCGCACTGGTCGGCGTCCGCGGCGCCGGCAAGTCCACGCTTGCCATCATGGCATCGTCCGCCCTGAAGAAGCGCATCATCGACGTGGAAACGGCATTTCAACGTGCCACCGGATCCTCCAGTTCCAGTTACAGGAAACTAACGGGGGCAGCCGAATGCCACAGAAGACAGTCTGAAGTACTGGGCGACATCCTCGAGCAGAACCCCACTGGCAGCATCGTCGTTTGCTCGTGGATGGACAGGCATGTCCAAGGTCTTCTCCGACAGTTTTCGGCCGCAAATCCAGTGGTTCACGTTATGCGGAGCGCCGATGCCATTCAGCATCACCTGAAAATTAGCGACAGGCGGAGGGCCCAGGAGCTGTTGAACATGGCCAGCTTCTTCTTTCGGTCTTGCACGAATCTTGAGTTCTTCAACGTTTCTGAGGTGCGGGCAACAAGAACTGAGCTAGAAGAGGCCGACGGCCAATCTCATGGAACTCCAGCTCCCTACCTCACGCTGAAGCAGGCAGAGAGGCACTTCCTCAAGTTTCTGTCGCTGGCCTACCCTGCCAGCGCTATTCCCTTTTTCGAGTCTGCATTCCCGCTTGCCACCATCCCGCCGGAGGAGAGACAGTTCACATACGCCCTGTCAGTCGAAATCGGAGAAGTCCTGAAAGGCGAAGCCGAGTTGGGCGAGTCCATTGCCGGCGTGGACGCGGTTCAAATATCCGTCAATAGCCTGGCGGACCTCAAGGACCCTGCCGACATTATGGACACGTACTCCCCCATCGCCAACAAAATCACCGAGGGCATCGGGATCGTGAGGAGGAGCACAATGCTCCCTATAATCCTGAACATCGAGCTCCCAGAGACTGCAGAGGGCAACCTGGTGCGTCTGTATCTCGATCTGGTCGCTCATGCGTTGTGCTTAGCTCCCGAGATGGTGACCGTCGACTTGCGCTTGGACGGGTCGGATATTTCGAGACTCGCTGTGGCTGGAAGACGTTCCAAGATCATTGCCAATTATTTCACCGCAACCAAACTCCAGCCATGGGACTCTGCTGACTGGGTGTCTTGGTACCGGAAAGCCTGCAGTCTCGGCTGTGACATGGTTCGGCTTGTTCGACCAGCAAGATGCATGGAGGACAACTTTGCCGTGTCTCGATTAAGATGCACCGTTTCTTCTCTTGGTGGCCGCCAGATCCCACTCATCGCATACAACTCTGGTCCGCTCGGCCGCCATTCGACGTGCTTCAACCAGGCTCTCACGCTCGTGGCAGCCAAGCCCATGGCGCAGGCCAACAGAGGAAACGGGCCAGGGCCATATCCATACGTCACCGCAAAGGAAGTCACGAAAGCTCTGTATGCATCATTTGTATACGACCCTATGAAGCTGTATGTGTTCGGCGCCAATGTAGGGTACAGCATCTCACCGGCCATGCACAACGCCGCACTTGCGGCGTGCGGGATCCCACATCGCTACGAGCCGTTCTCGAGCGACTCCCTGAGTGGCGTCAAACACTTGATCCAAGATCCCAACTTCGGCGGTGCCTCTGTGGGCTTGCCGTTTAAAGTCGAGGTCATCACATTGACGCACTCGCTCAGCCCTCACGCCCAGGCTATCGGAGCCGTCAACACGCTGATCCCGGTCCGTCACCTCAACCAGGATGGATCGGTACCCGCTGGTGCCGCCCTGCTTCGCAGCGTCAACAGGGCTGGCCCCGTTCAAGCTCTGTACGGCGAAAATACAGATTGGATTGGTATACGAGCCTGCATACGGCGCGGCTTATCTCCTGCGAACGCGGTCAGGCCGACGACCTGCGGGCTGATTGTGGGCGCTGGAGGCATGGCTCGGGCTGCAGTCTACGCCATGTTACAGGTTGGTGTCAAGAACATTGCCCTCTATAATCGCACCGCCTCAAATGCAGAAAGGCTCGCGTCTCACTTTAGGCAACTGCTTCAAAAGAAAGATTTCAAACTGTTGGGCACTGTGCGTGAGACGACATTTCACGTCATCGCTTCTCTGGACGAACCGTGGCCCTCGGGGCTTCATCTTCCCTCCATAATCGTCTCCTGTATACCCACGCACCCGGTCAAGGACATGCCATCACCTGACTTTACAGTGCCGGAACCTTGGCTGGGGAACCCAACCGGGGGCGTGATCATCGATCTTGGCTACAAGACGCTTGATACGCCGCTGTTGACGCAGGCCAGGAACGGCGCCTCTCGCGGATGGGTGGCCATGGATGGCTTGGATCTGCTGCCGGAGCAGGGCTTCGCTCAGTTTGAACTGTTTACGGGGCGGAGGGCTCCACGAAGGGTCATGAGGCGAGAGGTGCTCCTGAATTACACAGACCAGCAAAGGAGGCTGCATCAGCAAGCCGAAGCATCGGCTGCAGTCGATCGTTGAGCAAGATTCATGACGCACAATATGCCATATAGCTACAAACTCCAAGTTGGCTACTGACGCTGATTTAGTTTCTCCCCCTGCATGATTCCATTCATCGATGTATTGGTTGGTGGCTACTACTGTGCGGTTTCAAGCAGAGGCATATCTATCGTCTGGCCCTAAATCATACGTGTCGCCAAGCTCCCCGAGAACTCCAAGCTCGAGCTTGTCATCCTTCTGTGTGAACGAACGAGGATCCTCAGCATCGTGCTCCAGAACCCAGCCGCACTTAACCATCCTCTTTGCAGGCGTCCACGTGTCACAACGCACACAGCGAACACATCCGTTTGGTTCGCTAATATCTCTCTTCATCTAGTCACGTCTACACCACGTATACACCTCCAAAGCTCCGACTTTACCAATCATTCACACCCGCTCAAGCCTGCCCCCCGATCCTCATGGCCGACGACAACCTCTGCCTAGCACTCTCCTTGCCGCGACTCGCATGTGGTGAGGCATTTCCCTCGCGCGACACTGAGTCGTAATACCGCTCCGTATCCTCCATTCCCACTTTCTGGGGGCGAGGCGGCGGCGGCGGCGGGGCGTGTCCCGGAGGCTGCTGCTCCCGCGCACTTGCGGTCGTGTAGTATGTCTGGTCCCAGTCGCGGCCTGCCTCGTTGTGGTTCACACTGCCGCTGGTCGTGTGGTACGACTCCTGCGGTGGCGGCGGCACAAGCGGCGTCCGCTGCCGAGTCTCCGTGCTGACCGCCGGGCGGGGCCGTTCCTCGCGCGTGGAGCGACGGATCGAGTCTTGCGAGCGCGTCGGCTGGTGGGTGTTTACGTAGGGGGTCGACTTGCGGACTGACGAGCTCCCCTTTGTCTGTAGGTGCGCCTCGTCGTCCGTCGTTATGTCCTCCTCCGTGTCGTCTTCGAAGGAGCGTAGGTCGCTGCGCATGGCGAGGCTGGCGCATATGCTCCTGGCCTCCTCGATGGCGGTCTTCTGGGTCTTGAGCGCGATGCGGCGTTCGCGCGCCTCCTTGTTCTCGGCCGCGATGGACTCAACCATCTCGTTGGGCATGCGGAGGATCTCGATGGGGTTGAAGAGGCGAAGCATACCGAGAAGTAGGTGGCGCTCCACGACCTGGGTGATGACGTTGCGGGTAAAGATGCGTGCCGTGAGGTCGTAGTAGATGAGCATCTTCTCGAGAACCTCTTCGGCCTCCGTGTAAGTGCCTCCGTTCTCGGTGGCCTCGGCTCTCCATCGTATCAGGCGCTCCTCGTACTCTGGGTCGTAGGGTTGAATCTCGAGCTCCATGTCGTCCGTCAGCCGGCCGAGCTCCTTCTCCGCGCACTCCATGAGCTCCCTCATCTTCAATTCGAGGAAGTGATGGCGCAGTGGGTCTCGCATCCGAAGCGGCCAGGTGTAGTCGACGACTTGGGCAAGAAACTCGTTGCAGATAACGCCGAGGTTGTCCTTGTACTCCTGGGCGAGGACCGGCCAATTGCGGGAGTAGTCTTGGAAGAGGATGTACGGGGCACGCGGGTTGGAGTCGAGAGGCAGCTCGTTGCCGCGAATCTGTCGCAGGAGCGGTTCGACCTCGTTCTGAGCAAAGTCCCTTTTGCTCTTGTCGCCGACGACACCGGCAGCTGGAAGACTCGGCCCGCCTCCGCCTGCGGTGCCAGCCGAAAAGTTGACTCTCCGGCCCTGCTGGCGGAACAAGCGCGCGAAACGTTCGCTCTCTTCGCGGACACGAGCACGGAGCTTCTGCGGCGGAGTGCCCTTGGGACTCGATTGCCTGGCGAAGAATCGCTCGCCGAATGGATTCTTGTAGTTGCCGTTGACAGCCGGTGTGACAAGGTTGTTTGACGCTGTGAAGAGCTCGCCCATCTCGAAGCGCATCTCCTCGATGGTGTCCCTGGCCGAGCCCATGGCCTTGAGCTGCGTCTCGCAGCGTTCGAGCGCTTGCTGGATCTGCTGGCGCAGAGACTTGACGTGCTTGCCAATGTGCCTCTGCAGCTGCGTGCTGAGCTTCTGGCGGAGGGCCGCAACACCCCACATCTGCGGCGGCAGACCAGACCATCGTCCCCGGGTGAAGAATTCAGCCTCTCGTTGAGCACGCTGCTCGGGCGTCTGCCAGGCCTCTCCCGGTCCGGGATTCAGCAGGACAAACCAGCCGAGCTTGAAGTTGTTTTCCTTGTCCTTGTTCATGACGAGCTCGATGAACTTGTCCTCGAGGCCGATGCGCTCCGTCATGTCAGGCTTGGTCAGGACGCCGATGGTGCGGGAACCCTTGGGGTCGAACTGGCGGGCCTTTGTCAGGATGGGAGCCTGGACGTAGTCGTTGTTGCCACCGACGACGGCGAGGATGATGGTGCGGGAGCTCTTCATATAGTGGTCGGAGAGCAACTCAATCGTTTGGATGTCGGCCTCCGACTGGTCGCGGT
Organism: Tolypocladium capitatum; assembly: GCA_002901185.1. Classification (NCBI taxonomy): domain Eukaryota; kingdom Fungi; phylum Ascomycota; class Sordariomycetes; order Hypocreales; family Ophiocordycipitaceae; genus Tolypocladium; species Tolypocladium capitatum. The sequence goes on from NRSZ01000154.1 coordinate 44,337, forward strand.
TGGCGACTCGGACCAGGCCGGGGAGGTCGACGAGGGTCAGGAGGGGCATGTCGGGGCCGCTCTTCTCGACGACGAGAATGTCGCGAGCTGCGAAGCGGCCGGGGACATCTCGAGGGGCGATGAGCTGTGTTGCGTCTCTCATCATGGTCTCGAACGGCATGTCGCCGGTGACGTCTCCGCCGTACTGTAGCAGGCGGGCCTGGTCGTTCCAGGGCCGGGTCTTGTCGGGGATGATGGACACCTTGAGCTTCGTCTCCTTTGCTCTCCGCATGCGGATCTCCGTCGCGAACCGGGTACACGCCCCGGCGTCTCGGGGGAACGGGGTGCCTGAGAGGGCCTCGAGGACGGAGCTCTTGCCGGCGGACTGGTCGCCGACGACGACGATCTGGGGCAGCTTGACATTGTCGAGTTGCGCGAACTGCAGTTTGTCGATGAGGTCCAGCAATCCTCGCTGCTCGGTGGCGAGGCCCTGGGTGTCCAGGGCGGACTCGATGGAGGGGGCCATAGCGCTGCTGCTGTCGATGTCAGCGGCCTGTCTGGACAAGATGGTGTTGCTGGAGGAGGAGGTGATGAGCAGAGAGCCCATGTTCAACACCGCAGGCATGATTGAACACGGCAGGCGAGTCTCCCGCGGGGCGTCGTCAGCCGTCTTTTTTAATGTACGGCATGACGCTGGGCCTCGTGGACGCCTCGTGGACGCCGCGCACGTCTCAGCTGCGACTCGTCATCCGGGCAGGGCGACGCCACAATCCGCCACCGGGAGCGCTGCGCCACAGGAACCGGAGACAAGTGATTGGCTGCATGGGCTATTTAGGCGGCGTTGGGTATGTTTGTGGCGCAGCAATATGGCGGTGCACAGACATACGTGTCGGCGAGCACAAGCAAAAATCCCCATCAAAACTATTGAGCATGCGCTCGCGTTTCAATGGCTTAAGTCAGGTGACGCAGGGTTTGCAGGAAATACTTTGCGGGTTAAAGCGCCGGATGCTGGCTGTAGGTTATGCAATGTACCGCGTCTCCAGCCACACTTGACTGGACTGGCAGCAAGGTGAACACACACACTCAAAGAGCTCCTCCAATTCTCGTTGATAAAACGCTGGAAATATTGAAAATTCATAACATGGTATCCTTAACCACGTTATGCACAGCTATACCCACTTAAAAGGCAGCCGTGGCATCATTCAACGTGTTGACTAGGGAGTTGGTCTGTTGCCTCGTGTAGCAAGCATCTGACGGGACGAGGACAATCAGACCCTTGGAGATGCCCTGCTTTTATTAACATCCCTTCTTGAGGTCGAGTCTTGGGGACTGGATGCTTCAACTTACGTCGATGACGCCCCCGAGAGCGGTAAGAACGGCGGCGACGGGCTCACCGGCGCCAGGCACCTTGGTGAAAGCACCAGCCTTTCCGATGATGGTAGTGAGAAGAGTCTGCTGGGCTTGCACGAACTAGAAACAATTATTAGTATCATTGCTTGCAAGCCACGTTAATGAGAGGCGCATACCTTGCCCAGTGCAAGCGCGACGGCATCGGCGTCACAGCCAGCGTCGAAGGGCTGGAGCTTAGCGAACTGCGTAATGTCCGAAGTGATGGTGGCAGTGATCCTGGTGAAGCCAGAAGTGACGGTCTATTTCACATCACGTCAGCATAGCTCCAGAAGAGAATATGAGAATCTGTAGTTACAGTGATGGCACCAGGGTCGGTGGGAGACAGGTCACCAGCCGGGCCTTGGAGCTGCTGCGACAGGTCGGTGATGATGTTGATGGTATCAATGACACTCTGAGCAGAACTGTCAATATCACCAGCGGCGCACTGCTGGGGCGTGTGGCAGCCGTCGCCGCCGTCGTCGCCGTTATCGCCGCCGTTGTCGCCACCGTTGTTGCCGCCGTTGTTGCCGCCGTTATCACCGCCGTTATC
>NRSZ01000867.1:0-56986 GCA_002901185.1 Tolypocladium capitatum
TCCTTGGGACCCCAAAGTTCACTCCATCAAACCATCATCACGGGAGCTGGATCCGGTACGACACGTCCCCAACTCTTGACGGCTTGATCTGAAAATTGGGCTTACATCTTCATTGTCAGGCATCAACCTGGCATTTGCTGTGCTTCTGCTCTCTCGAGGATGCAACGTCGTCGTCGCCGACATTGCCCTCCGACCCGAGGCAGAAGACGTTGTCTCCAAGCACAGCTGCAGAGAGAACGGCAGCACGCGCGCCGTCTTCGTCAGGACAGATGTGACGTCCTGGTCGGATCTGCGCCGATTGTTCGACGTGGCAATCGCTGAGTTTGGCAGCTTCGACATTGTTTGTCCGGGAGCGGGCGTCTACGAGCCTCACGGGTCCAACTTTTGGCATCCGCCTGGGTCGCCAGAGAGCAAAGACGGCCCTGATGATGGTTGGTATGCGCTGCTTGACATTAATCTGACCCATCCGATTCGCACCACCCAGCTCGCCCTGCAATACTGGCTGCACCCTCAACAGGACCCCAAGTCACCTCGCCCCGTGCCGGCAAGAGCATCCGTCGGGAACTCAAAGCGAGTGGTGCTCATTTCATCGATAGCAGGGCAAGTCCCGGTCTTCAGGGCACCTCTGTACGGAGCATCCAAGTTTGCCATATCTGGATTTACCCGGTGTCTGAGTGACCTTGAGCCAGCTACGGGCGTGCGTGTCAATGCCGTGGCACCGGGGTTGGTGCGAACGCCGCTGTGGATGGAACACCCGGAGAAGCTGGTCAACGTCGACCAGGAGTAGGACGGATGGGTCACGCCAGAAGAGGTTGCGGAAGCGATGCTGGAGTGCGCGGAGAAGGAATCACTTGTGGGTGGAACGGTGCTCGAGGTAGGCAAGCAGCACAGCAGAGAAGTTGCTGCGTTCAATGACCCGGGGCCGGATAGGAATCCCGGAGTGGGGACGGCAACGAGCAATGCTTCGGAGGGCGATCGGATGGTCTGGAACTGGTTGGCGGATGATAACATCTGGACCGCCCGCAATAATTGATGGCTTGCCTGGAGCTAATGCAGAACAGAGCTCGGGGAAGCTGCCTTCCTGAGCTGACGACGCTGCCTAACGCTTGATGTGCCTGGACACCGGGCTGTTGACTCCATTCCGTACCACACCCCAACTCTTTATTTGACTGACATCGTCTCGAGACGACGACTGGAGCAGCAACACGTAACTCGGCTCCACTGCTTCCAAGGTTGCCCCGTATTTGTTTGAAGCGTCACTGTTATTGAGCTGTGTATCCGCCGTCAACCGGGAGGCAAACTCCGGTGATCCATCTAGCTTCCGCACTTGCAAGGAAGATGGCCGCACCCACGATATCCTCTGGGAATCCGATGCCGTGCAGAGGATGGCGTACTCGAATTCCTTCCAGGTCATCATCCAAGTTCGCGACCGTGTTCTTAAAGATGGCGGTTTGGGTATCTGTTCCGGGCCAGCACTAGATGATCTCTTAGATTCGGAAGCACGGTTCAACGTACAGCCCGGGCAGATAGCATTGCAGTGGATGCCTTCCATAATCCATGGCCACTTGCCTCGTAAGGTTGGACACTGCTCCCTTGGATGCGGCGTAGGAGCCTGGACAAGTTAGCTGATGAGCATGGTTCGAGCCAGTGAGATCATACAGTTGAAACGACCTCCAACGAGGCCAAAGATGGAAGAGATGTTGATGATCCGTCCTCGGTCACCGCCGTCATTCTTCTCCTGGGACAGCATCTGCTTGAGCGTGTGCTTGGATGCCAAGAAGATGGACCTGACATTAACAGCCATCGTAATATCCCAGGTATCATCCGGCGTCTCATGGATGCGAGCAGGGGGACAATTCGCCTCGATCGAGATTCCTGCATTGTTGATGAGACTGTACACGAACGAATCAGCTACCACGGTCATGGGGAGATGCAAGGCTAACTGTGCCGACTCACACGTCGATGCATAAATTCAGCGACAGCCTGCGTCACCAAGTTCTCGACTTCATCAGACTTGCTCAGGTCGGCCTTGACAAAGATGGCCCTGCCACCATTCTGCCTGATAAGATCATCGGTATTGATAACTCGCTCGGACTCTACCTCGGTGCGGGCCGTCGGTTGAAGGTCGGCGCAGACAATCTTTGCTCCCTCTCGAGCGTAAGATGTAGCGATAGCCCGGCCGAGGCCGGAAGAAGAGCCGGTCACGATAGCAACCTTGTTCTGAAGACGCAGTGACATGGTGATTCTGTGGTTTCTCGAACGATGGCCTGTGTGTGCAATGCCATTGCCAGGCCTGGATTCATTCTCGTTCTTATAGAGTGGTGGTGTCTGGGTCGGACTGCCTGTGCCGAATAGGGGTTCGCTAGAAAGCCCAATTTGTGGGGCATGTGGCGTCGAGGCTCTATCTGCCTTTCTTTCCAAATCCGGGAAGCGGACCGAGGTGTCAAACTGATCCTGGAAGAATTCATGAAGGATATCAAGCCGAAGAGATCCCCGTAGGCATCAACTACCGTAAATCTTCTTTGCAGAGTCAATCAAGCCGACTGATCGATTAGCGATCGGTTGCGCAAGGCAGAAATGGCCTAGATGCCTCTTTTAAATGTCGGATCGAGATTGGATGTCAGGGCTCATGTCGGGGGCTGGTACTGAACTGATTTAGCTCGGAAAGATCCTTTTTCTTTTGTATACAAAGAATGCAATTGCCATGCTTAGATTTCCCGGCGCCGGAACTCAGTAGGACGTCCAATTTAGAGGTCGGATCATCTTCGGTGGAGTTGCCCTCATCCAAAGACTGCTGGATGCTCAAGTGGTGTTTTCTTTGCAAATTCAAGAACCCACAGGTGCCTGATATTTTTCTCCGATAAGCCGTCTACTTTGTCGTTGATCAACACACACACATACAGGTCAGACAACCTGAAGGAGGCCGGCGCTGTGATGAGAAAAGAGAATTGAAAAAAGACGAGGCGGAGACTTGGCAAAATAAGATGATTAACTGACCCTCTCAGAGGCTGAAAACTCGAAATTCGAGTTTGAAGCTAACTGGTGATAATGACTGCAAGGTTGAACTGCAGTCTGCAAGCCGCCAAAGTAGGCTGAGCGACGGTGTAAAGTGCGTATGTCAGGCTTTATATAGATATTAATTGTGCCCTCGCACCTCAAGACGGCGCGGAAGGGGTGGTATGCATATCCTATTCTAGCCTCCCTACGAAGTAACGTCCCTTGCCTATAATAAAATACGGTTGACAGAGGCTGTTACAGACTATCGTTACATGTGCGTCTGTGCCACCCCCAGCCGTGTGGGCCCTCAATACCAACACTAAACTGGGTTAGGTAACGTTGGCCGCCCCTGGGTCACTGACTCACTACTGTCAAGGTGGAAGTCTTCCCGAGCGTCACGGTGTCTCCGATCGACCACTTCATTCTTCTCCATGTAAAATAGAGGGCACGCCTATATCTTTGCCCCAACCCATCCTCCGTTACTACTTGCACACAATCCTTAACACGTTAATAAAAGACGAGATGGGCTACCCTGACACCTTCCAAGGTTTCAGTATCGACTCCCAGTCCGAATGGACCAAGTTCCGCAAGGCGGAGGTAAGTCTTCACCCCGCATTGCCTTATAAACCGCCTGCTGACATTGAAGAAAGCTTACCCCCAAGCCCTTTGAGGATCGTGACGTCGATATTGCGATCGAAGCCTGCGGTGTTTGCGGCAGCGATGTACACAAGATCTCTGGCGGTTGGGGTCCTTGCTCTCTGCCACTTTGTGTTGGACACGAGGTTGTGGGACGCGTAGTCCGAAAAGGCGTCAACGCCTCGACTGTTGAGATTGGCGAGCGAGTTGGTGTTGGAGCCCAGGTTTCCGCCTGCCTCAAGTGCAAGAACTGCTTGTCCGACAACGAAAACTACTGCCCGCACCAGGTTGGTAAGTTTCATCCAGGCCCTTTCAGTTTAAAGAGGCTAACGTGAATTAGATACCTACGATGGCGCCTATCCCGATGGCACCATTAGCCAGGGTGGCTACTCTAGCCACATTCGTGTTCACGAGTACTTCGTCTTCAAGATCCCCGATAACATCGAGTCTAGCCTAGTAGCTCCCATGATGTGCGCTGGTATCACTACTTACAGCCCCTTGGTTCGTGCCAATATTGGCCCGGGCAAGAAGGTCGCTGTTATCGGAATGTACGCAACACCGCCTCTCACCTCTCACCTACTTCCCATGCTGACAGAGGAATTTCAGCGGTGGTCTGGGACACTTTGGAATTATGTGGGCAAAGGCTCTTGGAGCCGAGACTTACGCCATCTCTCACAGCCCCCACAAAGCCGAGGACGCGCTCGCCCTGGGTGCCAAGGAGTTCATCAGCACCAGCGTCGAGGGTTGGCACAAGCCGTGGCAGTACACCTTTGACTTCATTCTGAACACTGCCGATGCCACCGATAAGTTCGATATCAAGGCTTACATGAGCACAATGGCCGTCAACGGCGTGTTCCACAACGTCGGTCTTCCCGACAAGCCGCTGCCCTCCATGATGGCATTCGACTTTATGCCCGGAGGCTACAGCATGGGTGCCAGCCACATCGGCAGCCGCCGCGAGATGTTCGCCATGCTTAAGTTAGCCAGCGAGCAGAACATTAAGAGGTACGTTGATGCGAATCTACTTGGCGGAATACTTATTGATGCTTCTTAGTTGGGTCCAAACCATTGATATCAGCGATGCTGGCTGCAAAGAAGCCGTCGAGAGGGTCCACCAGGGCAAGACCAAGTACCGAATTACCCTGGTCGGCTACGACAAGGTTTTCGGCAAGCGCTATTAAGCTGTGACAACGGCGGTTCTGGCGGCTAAGGGTCTTGCCTGTGCAGGCCACTTGCTGGGATAGAATATAAACCCAAAAGAAGGAAAAGCCCGTTTTCAAGCATATCTTGCGAATCACATGTTGTCAATGACTGCAAGAATGATTGTTCAATCGTGATGTTCCTTGGCCCATTCTGTAAATAACCTCTCTCGGTGGTGCTCTGTGGCCCAACCCAGGTCCTCTTCAATGGACGATAACAGTTCCATAACGACATTTTGCTCCCGAGGGTTGTAGAATACCTGGCCTGCAACGAACAGAGGCAGGACAGAGTGTAGCCTGACTGAGTCTGGAGGATTAGCAAGGCTGATGCCGCAGATCTCCCGAGCATGCCAGAGTACTGCATCCTGAACCTTGCGGTAATATCTAAATCGAGCCGACAGTGTTGATCGGATAGCCGTTGACTCTTGAGGCTTGTTGGTGAGTATCAAGATACGGACCATATGATAGGCTTGTATTGTCGCAGAGCAAATTGGAAGCTCGTACCACACTTGTTGAAGGCTTGGGGGTCCGGATTGATCGTCGGACGAAGAATCCTGGCTAATGCCCGTACGCGCCTTTATCTCAAATGTGGACGGGAGACTACCCAGCCATTTGCGGAGTTCCATATCCAAGATGCTCCATCTATCAAGCAACTGCTCCTGGGTCACACCAAGTGGGAATCTCTGGTCAGCAGGGAGCGCAAAATCCTCAGGGTTCACAGCGTCACCCGCGGTCAGGAAATTGACAATCTTGCCCAGAAGCCAGAGGAGCTCGTTGCTTCTTGCATCTTCAAGGATGTCTATTGATGCGCGGTAATCGGTCGTGTTAAATGGACTAAACGGTAAGAGTTCACCGTTATTATCCGCGGCCAGCCCTGCGTTCTGCCAGAGGAGGATATCATCAAGGTTAAGGGGTGTCTGTCGTTCGCTAATAACTACGAGCAAGTAAGCGAGAGAAACAGACAAGGCGTGAATAGCAAGACATACAAGCACATAGAAAGTCCTGTCGAACGAGGCGCCAAACGATTGGCCCCCTCACGATGCCACGGGGAAATGCCAGTGGAGAGCTGGGAAACCCTGATGCGGTGCATATTGAATTGAACAATGGCAAAGCAACAAGGTGAACTCTCCGGCCGTCTCCAGGAGCATCCATCAACTCAAACATGCTCAGTATTGCGGCAGTAGCAAATACGGTGGTGAGGCTTGCCGAGTCCGTGGTATCGTCATCGAAATGGTGCAGATCGATTGCCTTCTTAAAGAGACCAATCGCACAGTCGTAGTATTGAGCAGCTTGGTATGTCCAGGTAGCTTGAGTGCTTGTTTGAGACACCCGGGCCAGGCTTTCTGACAAGAAGCGAATGCTAGCGTTGGCGATCGGGGAGTGTTCGGTTCGGCTGAGGTGTTTCGCGGCAAGGGCGCATACGGCGGATTTGAGTAATGGGTTTGCCGTCGCCATCGAGGGTATTTTGGAGGAAAAGAAGGCAGTTGTGTCGAATGTATCCATCCAGACGTCTATCAGTACCCGAAGGAGAGAAACATGGAACATCCCCACACCATTGACTTGACACCTGACGGAAGTGTCTCATTAATTGAAGTTGAAAGACCTTGACGTCGTCTGGAACTTCAGGGACTGGCAAAGCTGCCACCATCATGTCGTCGTCATCAGCCGTGGTTGAAGGAGCCAGCATGGTGTCCTCAGGCTGGACGTAATACGTAACCGATCGCTCCGTAAACGATCGCTCTCGAGCGCTTAGAGCTTTGGTCGATCGCTCCTGTGCCAAGGATCCCAAGGCATCAAGTTCGTAGGGGTTCTCTACGTGCACGAAGACAACTGCAGGAATGTCCACACGTCAGCTGGGGACAAAGACAATGCGCAAGGGATAGACGTACGGTTATCTGGGACTTGAAGCCAGACAGTGCTATCGTCAAAGAGCTTGCCATCTTGACCAGACTTGTCGGCGCTCCGGGCGAATGTGGATGAGCGCTCGAAGCTGCGAAAGACGGTATCGTCGGGGAACCCGCAGTTGCACGACCCTCTGTTACAAGGACCGCACGAGGGCTTCACCTCATGCATTTCAATTTTGTGAGTCTGCATGTCGAGCTATGTCGGTCATCCTAGAGCCTAGGCCAGCGAGAAGAGGGGAGGCAACCAGCCGAAATGCGATCGCATGTTGACAGCTGCCCTGTGGTTGTCGCGGCTCGAGCAGGCGAGTTGAAGCGTCGAATGGCTGACCCGGTCAACCTTGTTGGTACGTTCGGACCGCTAAGAACAGAGACAAACTACGAGTAGATCAAACCAGATCAACAAACCAGATCAGGTGTCTTTGATATTAAAGGGAGGGACGAGATTGGCGGGGCGGGGACCCAATAGAGCCACGGGTCCGTATGGAGTAATTCATTTTGACCGGGAGTGTGACGCTAATCTAGCCGGTGACCGGAGGGTTTATTGTTTATGCATCCACCCTCCCGGACTCTTCGATCTCACCTTTTCCATCCAGCCACAGCCCTGTCTATGCGTAGTAGCAGTGAGAGAAATGAGAGAAATGAGAAAACAAACTGCAACAGCTCAAGTAGCATGTGACTCATGTGTTAGGGAATCTTTGGGGTTTCCAATTCTACACTCATGGCACCTCCAACATAGCGCACAGAGCGTGGTATCCAGTCGAGTTGATGACCTCGGTTAGGGCACGATGGTCCGGCCGTATAGTGTTGCGCTGCTGGCCTTCATCTTGAGACTCTAGATCAAAGCTTTCTAAACTACCATGAGCAAATGATACTGGTCTGAGGTGCAGATCCAACTCAAACTCGGGCATACGCCCAGGCGCTCGCGCAAATGGCGAGACTCAACACGAGCGCGATGAGTGACCCAGCTCCTGGATCAAGCTTCTTGGCATCGGCAGCTCCATCTCTCGACTGAGTGTAGGAAAAGTCATTCCACGCAACAAAGACAGTTCGGAGCCAGAACCGGTATTGCCAGTCAGGGAACATGACGCTGTTTCGCTTGGTGTTTGGTTCAATGAACCAAGAGGTGCATCCACTCGCCCACACGAACTTCTTGGCCTTCTCCTGCACAACTGCAATGTCTCTTGCTTCGGCACTGGGCTTGGGCCACGACGTCAGGAGCGCTCCAGAGAATAGGTAGACTAGACCTGGTGTTGTTCACAGCTCTCAACAAGGGAGTGATGAGTCGCATCGTTAGGTTTATCTGGCACTCGGTCGTGTAGATGACGGAGAGATGGCCGCTCATGGTGTTAGGACCCATCATGATGAAGAAGTTGGGGAAGCCAGCGATACACGTGCCGAGGTAGGACGACGGGACACCCTCACTGACACGGTTCCACTAAGAGGCTGTTGGTAAGGGCTAAGAAAGGGGCCGGATGAGGATACTCACGTGCTCATAGAGGTCGATGCCGTTCTCGCCATAAATCTTCATTGGGAAGAGGAACTTCTGAGTCTCGAAGCCATGAGCGAGGACGATGGCGTCCGCAGGCACCACCCGCCCAGACTTGGTGCGCACACCATCCTCCACGATCTCCTGGACAGGATCCTCGTAGATCAACTCGACGTTCGGGCGGTGAAGGTTCAGCAGGTAATCGGTATCGTTGACGCGTCGCTTGCAACCGATCTCGCTCTTGGGGACAAGGAAGTCCCGGTAATTGGCAGGCGAGTTCTTTCGGATGTAATCAGTCGTCTCGGCAGTCCAGTTCTTGCGAGTATCGGCGCCGGTCACCAGGTCGAAGCCAGCAAAGTCTCTCTCCTTTTCCCAGAAGAGCTTGGCACGGTAGATCCGCATGGCAAGAGGAACATATTTCATCACGAACTTGAACAGCGGCGAATAACTCGGTGTTTGGCCTCTCAGCCGACCAGTGGGCTTGTCGGCTGAACTGGACGACCTTGTCGACGGCATCAGGCCCCTCACTGATGGACGGGACAACCTAAGTAGCACTGCATCCGTTTCCGACGACAACGACATCCTTGCCCTTCCAGTCAAACGAGTGATCCCACTCAGCAGTATGGAACATGTGGCCTTGGTACGATTCCGCGCCCGGAAGATCACACTTCTTGGGTATTGACAGTGCGCCAACGGCTGATATGAGAATCTTGCTTCTGTGGTAGTAGACCTTGGACGTCTTGAGATCGCGGATCTCGACGAGCCAGATACCGGCCGCCGCATCCCAAGAAGAGGATAGCACCTCGTGGCCGAAGTGAACATGGCTGTGAATGTCGTACTTGGCGGCCACTTCGTCGAAGTAAGCCCGGATCTCAGGCTGGAGAGCGAATTTCTCGGACCAGTTGGGATTCAAGGCAAATGAATACGAGTAGAAGTGAGAGAGTACCTTGAATAGCTTAGCGACTGTCCTTGGGACGGGAGTTCGCAGAGATACGGAAACTTACATCGCAACCACATCCAGGGTACGAGTTGAGCCACCAGGTCCCGGCGACATGCTCAGTCTTCTCAATGATCTCAAAGTTGCGCGTTCCGTGGTACTGGATGAGTCTGACACCCAGACCGATGCCTGACATGCCAGCGCCGATAATGAGGACATCCACGTCGTGGCGCAATTTGAATCCGTCTGTCAATCAAATCCAAGAAGGTTGAGTGGTGCCTCTGTCTCTATCAATTGATCGAAGTATATACGGTCGGACCGCCAGGATATGTCGCTACCATCGTCTCCAAAGGCGCCGTAACCTCGAGGCTTGAAGGCGATCAAGCCGAGCCTCCGTCGGGATCGTTTCCCGATTCGTCGGAGATGGACAGTGAATCCGAAGATCCACCCACACCCATCGCCGGGAGTAGAAAAGAACGCGAGGACAAGAGGGAACGCACCAGAGGAGAAGAGGAATTTCTTCTGACGTTCTGGACCTGGTATGTACCTCTTCGGGTGGCGAACCTCTGGCGCCGGGTGAATGCACTCAACGCAGTACCATCATGCCGGTGACAATCCATCTCGTTCGCCATGCGCAAGGGTTTCACAACCATTCCCGGGAGCATGAAAAGATTCAGGATCCGGGCTTGGCGGAGCTTGGGGAGCAGCAATGCGCGGCTCTCAGGGCTAGATTCCCCCATCACGGCAAGCTGACTTGGTTTTTGGCATCCCCCCTCCGGCGAGCCCTGTCCACTTGTCAAATGACGTTCACGCCCGCGCCCCCAATTGTCGCCCTTCCAGAACTGAAAGAGGTGGGAGACTCGCCCTGCGACACGGGCTCTGAGCCCTAAATTTTACGAAAGGAGTTCAATCATCTCGTTGATCTGGGCCAAGTCTGTGTTGGCTGGAACACAGCGCCGGATTGGGTCTCGTGGCAAGTCAAGCTGGGCCAGCTGCAAGAGCGCGCTACCAGAGCGAGACTGGCATTGCAGCAATTTTTTCAGCAATTGGAGGAGGATGAACATGTTGTGGTGGTCACTCATGGCGCCTTTCTGCATTTTCTGACTGATGACTATCACGGCGTAAAGCCATACAATGGTACAACAAATCTCATCCTTCAGAACCTAGTCATGCTAACATACAGCACAGCCACGGGCTGGCAGAACACGGAGTTCCGGTCATACCAATTTTCAGATGCCGGCTGTGCTGAGGCGATGTTGTTTGAAACACAGGAAAGCTGGACGAGGAGGAATGGCGTTGCTCAGCGTCCAAGTCGCCAAGAACAAACTGCACTGGAAGAAGTTTTCTACCAACAATTGGAGCCGTTTCTAGTTTTAGGTTCCTGGCTTAATCGTAAAGAATAACTACCCAAGGAGAGGAGCGCAGCGGAAGGATGTTGAGAAGCCAATAGACGAACTTGGGTATTAACGCGTCGTGGGCTGATCACGTAGAAAAACGAAGAAAAAGCTAGAGGTTCTTCACTCCAATAAGGGAATTGCCGAAAACACTTTCCCGTCGTAAAAATTGCATTTGTCAATGCACCAATCAGGGAACCTGGGCTACATCGTGGAAGACAGTGAATTCCGGGGTCATGTGTATATCCGTCCACTCATCTACTCATGTGATCTGTCTAGCACCGATTTGTGTCTAGATTCTGGCATGGGGAAAATGCCGAAGAACGTCCCAGGGTGGTTGAGACCGACTTGTCATCTAACCCCGGTGTAGCACAGAAGATGATAGCAGCCCATCAGATGGAAGCCATGCCGCTCGAGCGCAAAAAAAAACGCTCGTATCGTAGGCGATATTGAATGTTAAGATGACTCGGAGACTGTCCCCGTTGATGACCGGCTTGCTGTCGATATCGGACGCCCTAAGACGAGAGACGAAAGCGAGGAACTAAGACATTATGATGGTACTGTTTCCGTGTTAGTGGAAATGCAACATAGCCCGGGCGAGCGCCTTGTAAACCTCCTTAGCGTCATTCCGATCCTTATATTGGCCGGTGGCGGTCGTGTAGATCTGCTGGAACTGGCGCATGTGCTCTTCGGACGTGACCCATGATAGGTATGGTCGGTAAGGTTCTGGCCAATGGTCGGTTGAGTTGAGCTTTTTTTTAGGCGGTTTGGTCGGGTGAGATGGGGGTCGACTGATGTGTAACTCGCACGGCACAAGTAGTCAAGGCATCGCACCTCGAACAAGTCACGAGGAAGAAGAAGCACGAGAATCTTGTCGCAAGGGAAAACCCGTGGAATTATCCATCATGGCAGTGCTTCCTTTCAACGGCGCAGCCATTGCGCGCGTTCCCGCAACGAACACCACGGCCCTGCTCCTCATTGACAACCAACTCGGCTTCCGCAACGTTGACGCCTGGGGAACTGGCACATCGAATCCGGACTTTGAAAAGAACATCACGGCACTGCTGAAGAAATTCCGCAGCGTCGCAGAGGCGCGGCCAGAGGGTGAGCGCCCGCTCATCATCCATGTACAGCACAAGTCAGTATGGACCGACAGCCCGATGCATCCGACTCACGTCGGCCCGTATGGCACCGACGGCGAAGAAAAGCGAGGCATCGACTTCCTCCCGTTTGCGGCGCCCAGGCTGTTGCGGGACGGCAAGTATCAGCTCGTGTACACCTTTGACGAACCACCTCCTCCAGCAGCCGGCCCAGACTCGCAGAAGGCAGCCCCTGCACGACTGCCGCGGGACGAGATCATCATGACCAAGCACGGGCATAGCGTCTTCATCAACACGCCGCTGGAGATGCTCCTTAACAAGAGGGGCATCAAGACGCTGCTCGTGGCGGGCATGTCGACGGACCTCTCCGTCAGCACAGCGGTGCGGATGGCGCACAACCTGGCTCTGGTGGGAAGATGGGGAGGCACGGGCAATATGGTGGACGTGGCAGAGTCGGCGCTATGGACGGACGGTGCTGGCGTGTATGCCAACCCGGAGGCGGGCCCGCTGGCGCTGGAGGATGGGCAGGGGGGGGATGGGTACTCGGTCAACATGCCGCGGATCATTCTCATAGGCGACGCGACGAGGACGTTTGGCAAGGCGGGGGCGGAGGCGCAGACGGTGCATGATGTTCACGTCGAGAGCTTGAAGGAGTTTGCCGAGGTGAGAGCAACGGCGGAGGTGGTTGACGCCTTCAGGTGATGTTGGACTGAGCAGCGAAGAGAGGCATTTGCCGTTCGTTCGCCGTCGTACTGTCCAAAGATGTGACCCTAATGTTGTCCAAGGTCACCTCCGCCTGAACACCCGCATGCCATCCAATGGGAGCAGTTGTCAGTTGTCAGCGCGGCGTTTAACTGGGCGTGGATATATACCTGGTCGCCGTGGCATCGTGGTGCGTCGTCATCTGGCGTGAGCCCAAGCTGCTTTCGCATTCGCTCTTCGCATTCGTCTTCCCTTGTCACGCCAGCGTGTACCCATGCGTACAAGCAGTGGCTGACCCATTGACCCCTGCACCGGAATGCCGAGCGCGCCGGGGATGAACGGAGCGACGGCAGGCGGTGGTGTCCAACAACAGGGGCTAGACGCCGAGGACATGACCGGGCGGCACCAAATAGGGAACCTTCCGATCGTAAATAGGACAATGCAAAGATTCAAAGGAGCCTGACATTCCAAAGCCCTTAATTCACCGCTGCATTGAAGGATGTAGAGGGGGAAACTGTCAACTCCATCGTTGGCTTCAAAGCGCTGTCAGTGAGCTGCAGAAGACATTTGTAAACGGCGTATAAATTTTAGCAGACAGTATACATCCAAATCCACATGGACAGGTCCAGCTATTTCCATTCACGTGATTGGGTGGTGTTACTATCCAAGCTGACCTGATTAGTTGACTCGAGAACTCAATACAAACATCAAGACTTCGGTCTTTACTGTTCGGCGAGGGCTTGCTTATCCTCCGAGGATACATACGCCCGTGCTACCAAACACGGAGTCGATCGTCGGCGGATGACGACGTTGCCGTCTGTGGCGGGAAGATCGCTCTAACCAGATAACTCGGCAGTTGTGGTGATGGGGGTGTTGGGCATGCTTGATACTGCCGCCCCCAGGTGGCGAGTTGTCGCCGCCGGCATCATGATCACCGGCTGGGGGATCCGTTTCGTGGGGCTGAAGCCCAGCCGAGCCTTGGCTTTTCCCACGGTGCGCAGCGTGCGGTTTGGGTTGAAGATGATGAGCGCAACGGGCACTACCAACTTACGAAGTGGTTTTTACAGTGTCGCCAAGGCTCGCGAGATGCCCGGTCTTCCCGGAGTCGTCTTCTCACAGCTCGAGTAGTCGACCTCACGACCGCGTCGTTTAAGAGCCTCGAAGGAAAGGCCCTGGGTGGACTGGAAGGTCGGCCGTGCTGCCGCCTCGTTCCTACTGTTTTCTGCACCTGGAACGTGCCCGGTGATGGGATGCCGCGCACCTTGCATGTAGTGGAGGTCCTGCAAGCCCACATGCCTTAGCCATCGGTGGCAGTCGTCGGTCAAGACTCAAGACCCCCGTCGTTAAATAGAGAGGCCTAGTGGCCTCGATGCCTAGAAAGCCATTGCCAGCCAGCCACCATCACTCACCGGCCCACCGTGGAAACATCCGTCGTGGCCAAGGCCTCGAATAACACACCTCCCACCACTTCGGGCTGGTACCAAGCTACACGTATGAGGGTGACTGCCACGGCCGCCAGTGTGTTACTAATGGCGTCAACTGAAGAGGCTCGGCAGGAATTCGAGGCGCCCGGGACGTTGAGCCTGACCGTGGCTGTTGTTTGCTGCCTCGCTCCCCCAACCGGAGACTTCAACGGTGGTTGGAGCGGTCCAGCCTCGAACCGGGGCGAGTTACATAGCTCCGCTCCGCATTGTCCAATAAACAAACTCGTGGTGAACAACTCGGTGGAGCAGTGGGACCCCAGGGTCGTAATTTTATTCAGTCCCGGTCGGCTCGGCCCTTGTTCCGGCATCCGTGAGCCGAGTGCGTGTGAGAATCGGACGCCACCGGAGCCAGGCGGCACGACCACCCGGCAAGTCCGCCAACCATCTCCGACGAAGCGCGCTGTCGTGGCGGTTGGTGGGTCGAAAAATCATATCCTGTTTGCTCGACTGTCTTTTGGGATTCGCCATCCTTGATAGCCTTCTCGCATGCTATATCTAGGTCTAGATTGCGGAGTGTGCCGTCTTGAATGCGAATCCTACCAGGGTGGCACGTTCGCCGTCCTTCAGCCACCAGAATCAACCTGGCATCATTAGGCGCCCATGGCTGCAGGAAGAAGGCGACCTGGAAACAAGGGGCTGGTCTACACGTCGCACCCGAGCTGTATTGTGTTGAATCAAGAGCGAGAGCGGGTGAGTACTTGGCGGTACGCCCTTTACTAAGACCCAAACTGGTCTTATTCTTGCCCTAACGCTCGGAAGATATCAATGATAGTGCCGGATTTGGTTGGTCATGCCCGGCGTCCCGTGACACCGTATCTTGTGAGGCCGTCGTCGTCGTCGTCATCTCCGGTACAAATCGCTTGCCTCGTGCCGTTGCCAGAGTGGCGTTTGGCGTGTAGGTTGCCTGTATGGCGCCCGGTGCCATCCATAATCCCTGTGCCTGCCTCTTGGGTTATCGCTATTTCGCTTCATTGTGCCGTATGAATGAATGATCCATGATGAGCCTGTCAATCGCCACCCCCCCCTTTCCCTCTCTGTGAAGTTTCGGAGGGCAGGGGCACAAGAGAGAGCATAGTAGCTCGATATTTTAGTATAAAAGGCCCGCCAACTTTGGAGCGGATACGCCGCATACCCAATCGTATCACCGCAAGAACCAGCCCGGATAGTTTCATTTTACAATACCCTGCCAGCAACGCCAACGCTCCGCTCAAGGTCTCTAGTTCATCAGGCCGGACTTGTGTTCGACGTCTCTCAACATGGCTGGTATTTATCGAAGCTCCAGCTCCTCTTCTTGGTCCTCCTCCTCCGAGATTCCTGCCCCTGTCCCCGTCCCTTCCGGCTCTGCAGTCGGGGAAATGGAGTATCCGGCCCTGTCGTTTCCTGGCTATGCCGAGAAGCCCCTCGATGAACAGCTGGCGCCGATTGCCGTCGTGGGTATGGGTAAGTTGTGACTCGGTTGCGGCAAAACATGGCTGTAGATCTGACAAGACATCGACATCACAGGTTGCCGTCTGCCCGGCGATGTAAGCTCCGTCTCGGAGTTTTGGGACCTGATGATGAGCAAGGGCACCGGAAACATGCCCAAAGTACCCGCCTCTAGGTTCAACATCGATGCGCACTACCACGAGAACAATGACCGCCCCGGAAGCTTCGCCGTCCTGGGCGGCTACTTTCTCAACGGTGACTTGGCCGACTTCGACCCCGGCTTGTTTGGGCTCACGCCTATTGAGGCCATGTGGATGGATCCCCAGCAGCGAAAGCTCCTCGAGGTCGTCTACGAGACCTTGGAGTCTGGGGGCATCTCGATGGAGAAGATCTCGGGCACGTGCACGGCCGTCTTCGCTGCTAGCTTCACGGCCGACTGGCAGCAGATGGCCTTCAAGGAGCCTTCGTTCCGTCACAACCTCGCTGCCACCGGCGTGGACCCCGGCATCATCAGCAACCGAATCAGCCACGTCTTCAACATGAACGGCCCCAGCGTCGTGTGCAATACTGCATGCTCCTCGTCCGTCTATGCACTGCACCATGCCTGCAGCGCCCTCCGAAACCACGAGGCCGAGGGTGCCATCGTTGCCGGTGTCAACCTCATCATTACCGTGGACCAGCACATGAACACGGCCAAGCTCGGCGTCCTCTCGCCCACATCGACGTGCCACACCTTTGACGCCAGCGCGGATGGATACGGCCGTGCTGATGCCGTCGGCGCTGTCTATCTCAAGCGTCTTTCCGATGCAATTCGGTGCGGAGACCCCATAAGGGGTGTTATCCGTTCCAGCGCGACCAATTCCAATGGCAAGGTCCCCGGTGCTGCCATTGTCCAGCCGAACCGCGAGGGCCAGGCGAGTGTCATCTCTACTGCCTATCAGCGCGGTGGAAACCTCGATCCTCGCCTGACGGGATACTTTGAGTGCCACGGAACCGGAACCGCCGTTGGTGACCCGCTCGAGGTGGAAGCCATTTCCTTGACCATGAACGAGAACCGCCAGCCTGGGGAGAACCCGCTGTGGATCGGCGCCGTCAAGACTAACATTGGGCACTCGGAGGCCGCTTCCGGTCTGTCGGCGCTGATCAAGGCCGTCATGATAGTCGAGCGAGGAGTAATCCCTGCTACTCGCGGCGTCGTTAACCCGAACCCTGCCATCAAGTGGGATGAGTGGAAGGTCAATGTCCCCACGGACGCTGTGCCGTTTCCTCGTGAGCTCCCCGTTCGCCGCGTATCCATCAACAGCTTTGGTTACGGCGGCACAAACGCCCATGTTATCGTCGAGGGTACCGAGTCCATCGCCAGATGCGCGCCGGCCTACACGTATTTCAACAACTGGGATGCCCGGCACCGTGGACTCCGGACCCTCCGCCGGGTTGTAGAGAGAAAACGTCCCTTCTTGCTCCCATTTTCGGCCCACGACAAGGCCACACTGCGTCGCAACATTGACGCCCACGGAAAGGTCGCTTCCAAGTATAGCCTACTAGACCTTTCATACACGCTCAGTAGCCGTCGCAGCTACCTTCATAGCAAGGCGTTTACGGTGGCCAACCTCGACACCCTCAGCAACGCGTTTGGCAAGGTCAACGAGAACTTCAAATTTGCCGACAAGAAGAGCATTCGGTCTGTCGGCTTCGTTTTCACCGGCCAGGGGGCCCAATGGGCCCGCATGGGCACCCAGCTGATGACGTACTGCCCCGATTTCTTGAGGTCCATCCGCGCTCTCGACCTCGTTCTCGGGGAGCTGCACGACGGCCCGGAATGGTCCATCGACGATATCCTCCATGAGCATGCCGACGTTTCGCCCATCAACGAGGCTGAATTTTCACAGCCCCTATGCACTGCCGTCCAGATCGCTACGGTGCAGCTGCTCGACTCCTGGGGAGTACGTCCTGCGGTCACCGTTGGACACTCATCCGGCGAGATGGCCGCTGCCTATGCTGCTGGCTTGGTTTCGGCTGAAGATGCCATCATTGCTGCATACTATCGTGGCAGAGTTGCCAAGGACATCGACACCGACGGCGCCATGATGGCCGTTGGCCTCGGAGCTGATGCGATCCAGCCCTACCTGGCTGGTGTCGAGAACCAGGTCGTTGTTGCATGCCACAACTCTCCCTCGCTCATCACCCTGTCAGGCGATACAGACGCAATCGAGATAGTAAAGACCAAGCTCGATGCTGCCAAAGTCTTTGCCCGTCCCGTCAAGACCAACGGCAAGGCCTACCACTCCCATCACACGGCTGCGGTGGCCGACAAGTATGAGGCGCTTGTTCGTGCCGCCAACGAAGCACGGGGCGAATGTGGCCTTCGGCTGGTTACGACCGCCAAGATGGTCTCCTCGGTCACTAACGAGGTTCTCCCCGAGGGATCTGTCCTGGATGAGACGTACTGGAGCGCCAACCTACGCAGCCCCGTGCTATTCAACCAGGCTGTCCAGACAGTCCTGACGACTGATCAATTATCCGACGTCGATCTCCTCATCGAGGTTGGCCCGCACTCTGCTATGGCAGGGCCTATCAAGCAGATCAAGGCGGAGCTCAAGGCCGACCGAATCGACTATGTTCCCACACTGCTCAGGGCCACCGATTGCGCCGTCCGGGTTCTCAAGGTCGCTGGAGAGCTGTTCCTGCGCAGCTACCCCGTCAACATGGACAAGATAACGCACGCCTTCGTCGAAGAATCCTTTACCTTGCCCGGCCACAAGCCGGTCAGGGGCGCCACCATCGTGGACCTGCCCCCCTACCAGTGGAACTACACCCGACCGCTCTGGGGCGAGGCCCGCGCCAGTAGCGAGCAGCGTAACCTCATGTTCCCGCGCCACGACGTGCTTGGACAGCTGGTGATTGGCAATTCGTTAGCGGAGCCGACGTGGCGCAACGTGCTGCGGGTTCACGACCTGCCGTGGCTCAAGGACCACCATCTTGGCGGCGAGTTTGTATTTCCGGCAGCGGGATACTTTGCCATGGCCATCGAGGCGATCAGGCAGCTCAACGAGAGCAGTCCCACGCCGGTCAACGTCGAGTGCTACGTGCTGCGTGACGTGTCCATCAAGACGGCCCTGGTGACGCCGGACGATGACGAAGGCATCGAGGTTACCTTCAACATACGACACTCCATCTTCGGCCACGGCTGGTGGGACTGGAGCGTGTCGTCCCTCAATGGCGAGCGCGTCAGGAAAGACCACATGTCCGGCAGCATCAGCATGAACACACGCCAACAACGGAAGACGCCGTGGGAAATTCCTCAGTTCCCTCAGCGCACCTCTGGCAAGGCGTGGAACCTGGCTCTGCGTGAGGTCGGATTCGACTACGGCCCAACCTTCCAAGACATGGAAGACGTTCGGTTCGATGGCAAGCGCTACGAGGCCTCGTGCACGACCAATATCAAGCAGATGGTCGACGAGAGCCTAGGCGAGTCGCGCTACGTACTGCACCCGGCTTGCATCGACTCGACTCTGCAGCTTAGTATTGCTTCCATCTATGCCGGTCGCACCAACGCCATGGAATGCGGCGTCGTACCTATGCAGGTGGACGAGGTTGCCATATGGCCACCCACCGAGGAGCAGCTTCAAGCACGGAGAGCAAACGTCTACTCCGTCGCAGACCGCCGTGGCATACGCACCTCGGTGAGCTCTGTGCAGATGACGGCCGCCGATGGGCAGATGATCATGGAGATAGTCAATATGCGCGCCACCGCCTACGAGGCTGCGGTGCCTCCGAAGACGGAGAGTGCCCTCGAGGACGCACCCTATGGTGAGATAACCTGGGAACTGGACTTGGCTGTTGCCGAGAACAGGGATGGCCTGACCACCACCGAGTTGATCAACCTGGCGCTGTTCAAGCATCCCGGCCTTGAGACCGTCGAACTGGGGTTCAAGAATGCTCTGGAGGTCCTTCGCAGGTACCCTCGGGCTTTGTACACCGTCGTCGTTACCACCGAAGAGGAAGCCGTGGAAGCCAAGGGTGTCGTCCCGGGTAATCACAACGCCAGGATTGTCAAGGTCGATGCCAGCCAAGAGCTCGAGAAGCAGGGATTAAAGAGGGATAAATATGATGTACTGATAGCTCCCGAAGACGGGGAGCTGTCCTCCAAGCTGCGCGCCTTGCTCAAGACCGGCCACGCGTGGAATATCCACCCTGAAGTGACCATGGTCAGAGCAACCGATTCGAAGGCCGAGTCTATTAAGCACTCAGTGCAGCTCGTCTACCGCACTAGTCAAACCTCTTCCATCACCTCAGAGGTACAGACAGCGCTAGAGGGCCTCGGATGGGATGTCACCGCCATCACCTGGAACGCGTCCGGGGAGTCTAGCATCGCCGAGCACGTCATCATGCTTACGGACTTTGAGGGCCCCCTCCTATTCAACATGAAGGAGGAAGACTTTGCGGCGCTTCAAACCATCATCGCCCAGACGTCATCGCTCCTCTGGGTCAGCGCTGGTGCTCTACTGGAGGGCAGGAAGCCGGAGCATGCCATGGCCTCCGGTCTCGCGCGCGTCATCTCGGCGGAGCAGGCCTCCATCGACTTCCGCACGCTCGACATTGACACCGACAACGTCAGCCGCGAGCTGATTATCAAGTCAATCTTAAGGGTTGCTCAGCTACAAGTGGCCAAGGACGAGGATCTCCATGAGCGAGAGTTTTGTGTCTCAAATGGAAAGACATACATCAGCCGTCTCGTGCGCAACCACGGGCTCAACGACGTCTACGCCAAGGAAAACAAGGCTCAGTCGAAGCACTTTTATCCGGGAAGCCGCATCGCGGGCCGGTTGCTAAAGAGCAAGGTTGCACTCCAGGAGGTGCAAGAAGCCTCCGTCGACGCAGTGCAGCCTGGCCATGTCGAGGTCCAGGTGCAGAGCAGTGGCCTGACCAAGGAGGGAGTCCTCGTCATCAGCGGCTCCGACTACGCCACTACTTTTAGCCACGAGATTGGCGGCGTCGTCAAGCGCATCGGGTCGGGCGTGTCTTCCTTCAAGGAGGGCGACAGGGTTGTCGGATTCAGCGTTGCCAGGTTCGACAGCCACCAGCTGGTGCCGGCCACAATGCTGCACAAGTTGGAAGACGAGGATGACATGACCAAGGCCGTGAGCACCCTGATGGCCTTCGCGAGCGCTCTCTACGGTCTCGAGAACCTTGCCGCGGTGAAGGGGGGACAGACGGTTCTCGTATTGAACAACACCGGCTTTGCCGGCGTCGCCGCCATCAAGGTGGCGCAGCTCAAGGGCGCCATCCCCTACGCCGTTGTACGGACCGACGACGAGGCTATTTTCCTCGAGAACCGGCTCGCCCTCGACGCCAGCCAGGTGATCAAGTCCTCGGATGGCCTCGTAACAGAGCGTCTGGAGCAGCTCACCAACGGCCACGGCGCCGATGTGGTCTTTAGTTCCAGCAGCGTCGACGCCGGAGCCTCTCACGAGGCATGGCGGCACATTGCTGCATTTGGCTGCTTTCTCGACAGTGGTCGCAAGAACAACCTCGGTCGAGTCGTGCTCGACGGCATCCCAGTTCAGCGTGGGGCTCGCTACATGCCTTTTGACATTCTCGAAATCAACCAGTCGCACCCCGAGCTACTTTCGAGCTTGCTTCCGATCATCTTTGACTTGCACAAGCGAGGATTCAGCGTCGCTCCCGGCGACCTCGAGTCGTTCGAGCTGGGCGATTTGGACAGGGCCATCGCTGCATTCTCAGACCACTTCGGCGCGACCAAGCCCGTCATTCGACATCAGGCCTGTAAGACGCCCATCGACATGCTACCGGCTCAAGTGAAGCTCCGATTTAGTCCCGACGTCACCTACCTGTTCGTAGGGGGCCTGGGCGGCCTTGGACGCAGCCTGGCCTCGTGGATGATGGAGTCTGGGGCGCGCCGCTTTACCTTTCTCTCCCGCTCCGGCGCGGACTCCAAGTCTGCCGCCAAGTTCGTCCAAGACCTCAAGACGGCAGGCGCCTTTGTCCAAGTTGTGCGAGGCGATGCGGCTTTACGCACCAGCGTCGTGCGTGCCGTTGAGGGAGTGCCCTCGCAACATCCCATAAAGGGTGTTGTTCACGCTGCCATGGTGCTGAGGGTAAGTACAACAAGCATTTACCATGGCCGAAACCCACGTACATGTCTAACCGACATCAATAGGACGGTCTGTTTCACTCCATGACGTTTGACGCCTGGAAGCAATCGACTCAGGCCAAGGTCATGGGTGCCCGGAACCTCCATTCCGTCCTGGCCAACACTCCACTCGACTTCTTCTTAATGACCAGCTCCGTTTCCGGCATCTTGGGCACACCCGGACAGAGCAACTACGCGGCCGCCAACGCGTACCTCGACTCGCTCGCGCGACATCGCCGCAGCGTCAACGCCGCAGCAACGTCGGTCGTGCTACCCATGGTTCTGGGCGTCGGCGTCGTGGCCGAGCACACGGAGCTCGAGGAAGCCTTGAAGCGCAAGGGCATGTATGGCGTCGACGAGGAGCACCTGCTTCAGTCGTTGGAGGCGGCCATGCGAAGCAGCAGCCTCCAGCGGGTGCCAGACCACGTAGTAGTCGGTCTCGACCCTAGCAAGCTGCAAAATGCCATGGCGGACGCATCTGCCGACGGTGGCTTCTGGGTCGAGGACTCGCGCTTCAGCCACATCGTTCACGACATCAACTCATCCGCCAACGACACAACGGCACCAGGGGGACAGAGCATCCTGGCCACCATCAAGGCGGCGGGCTCCCTGGACGAAGCCGTGGCGGCCGTGAACGATCACTTCAAGGGCAAGCTGGCACGCATGCTGATGCTCGATGCCGATGACGTGGATGCCCAGTCCGGGTCGGTTGCGTCGTACGGCATCGACAGCATGGTTGGGGCCGAGCTCCGCAACTGGATCTTCAAGGAGTACAAGATGGACGTTTCCTTTCAGCAGCTGCTCAGCGAGACGCTTACGATTGACAAATTCTCAAGGACGGCCGTCACGCGTCATCAATCATGGGGCCACGAGGAAGGCGAGATTTAGGGCCAAGGAGGTGGTTGGGACCGCCGAGCCAGCTGGGGCCACGACGTTGTTCTATCGAGACGCATCGAGGGCAGGGCAGGTAAAGGTGCCGCTGAATCCCTAAAAGCAAACGTGAAAAAAAACCAAATACAAATCCATCAATTGTCGCTGTCCGAGCTCGTAAGCTCTGGCTGCTTGCCTCGGTTGCCATCAAAGTCCACATCGCTGCCAGCAAGGTAGTAATACGTGCCCAGCAGCTCAGTCATGTATCGCTCGCGGTTGCGAAAGTGCAGCGGCCCCACGTCACAGACGCACTTGTGCGCCATCTCGAGCAGCCTGGGGTGCAACGACTCGGGCACGGCAAGCAGCTTGTCCAGGTCCAGGTCCATCTCGGTGCTGCCCCTGCCGCCGAGGGCGTCGCAGAGCTCGGGCGCGGAAACGACCCTGAGGCAGAAGATATCGAGCATGGCGTGCCGTTCCAGGAAACCCAGCACGTCGGACAGGGAGGTCGGGTCGGCGACGAACTGGTCGATGGGGGTCGGCGTGGGCTGCTCCCTGACGGCGATCTCCGCGCGGGCGGTAAACTCGAGGTCCGCGATGAGTTCGCCGGGGACGATGGGTGGGAATTCGCCGTGTCGAAGCGGCGCGCGCGTGTAGCCGACCCTCTTCCTCCACCAGATGTTGCAGAAGATGGAAGATGCGATGACGGGGATGAGGATGACGTAGCCCCACCACCAGTTGAAGGTGAGCATGGAGCCGACACCTCCCACGATGGCGGCGGTGCCGTAGATGATGGCAAAGACCTGGACATTGCGGCTGCGCCGCTTGACAAGAGCGGCGGCCATGGAGCCACGCAGGGCATTTTGGGTGGCGGTGAGGTGGCCCTGGGCCTTGGTCCATATATACGCCATCCAGAAGGCGTTGACCAGGCCAAACAGCGCAATGGGCCCGTTGCCAAGGTAGCCGGTGAGGATGTTGCTGGCCATGTTGACATTCGGGTCGGCCGTGTCTATGGCCATGTACGTGCCGGCGCAGATGAGCATGGCGCCGGAGCCCATGAATATGTCCATGAACCAGCGGCTGATGGCCTCGCTGCCCAGCTCGCGGACCGTCACGGCCAGGCGCACCTGGACGTCGAGCAGAGCCTCGCCACGGTCGCGGCGGCGCGCGAGCTCGGCCCTTTGCCTACGCCGCTGCAGGCGCAGGAAGCAGACGTTTCGGTACGACACCGTCGAGTCGTAGAAGGCAAAGCCAGCCAGGATGCCGGCGGTGGAGGCGCCGATGGCCATGAAGACTATGGCGTAGATGGGCAGGGGTGCAATGTTCCACACGTTGGCGGCGAAGTCACCGGCGTTGGCGAGCTCCAGCAAACCCACGACCCACGGGAGGTCGTTGATGAAGCGCGAACCCTTGGGGAAGCCGAACGGCTTGGACGCAGAGGCCCTGACGAGCTTGATGCTGTCGGGCGGTGGAGGTGTCGCTGCCGGGCCGGCCCGCGTGGTCTTCTCGTCTTGCACGGCCTGGATGCGGCCGGGGTGGATGGCGGCCGCATGGGCATCGTTGCCGGGTGGCGGCGGTGCCATCTCTCGGCGAAGGGTGGCGGGAGCGCGAGGCTGCCGGGAGCGGGAGGGTGGCAGGGGTGGAAAGGGGCCGGGAAGGGTGGTGGGAGGCGGCCGGGGGTGGTGGCAGGCGGCCGGGCGTGGTGGTGGAAGGCGGCCGGGAGCGGTGGCGGAAGGCGGCCGGGAGCGGTGGTGGAAGGCGGCCGGGAGCGAAGTGCTATGTACAAGCAGGACCGCGATGGCTATGGCGCGCGCATGGCAGGTCGGGTTCGCAAAGAGCCGAGGCCAGCTGCCGCGGGAGACGGCGGCGAGATGCTGAGGAAGCCGAGCGTCGGTCGAGTGAGGCTCCGGAGCAACCACCAACTGCCGAGCGTCTGTCTCTACTGAAAGGGAAGCGATGTTCACATGGGGAGCAGGCGGCTCGAGCTCCGTTGTGTCCTCTGTCACGCAGTCTACGAGACTCGGCAGCAAGGCCAGCTGTCGGGGCGACGTGCTGCTTTTCAGATGCTCCGGACCGCGTGGGCGCTGCATCGGCTCGCGCTAGCCATGAGGTAATGCGCGAAGCTCCCACCTGCTCCGCAGGCGCTAAACGACAACTACGATGCCATCGCTGGCCTCCTGCTGAGACAGGGGGTCGGCGGGCGGCCGGCGGCCGGCGGGCGGCCGGCGAGCAGGCGAATCACGGCTGACCGGCTCGACAACGTCGCGCCGAGGAGGCCGCCAGCCGTTCAACGAGGCTATGCCGGCTGCGGGAGTTGACGGCATGCGACGTCGACGCGGCTGTGCAGAGGAGCCTCCTTCCGGAACGAGCCATGTGTGGGATCGGAGAGGTGTTTCACGACCCGTCAAGCTGCCACTGGTGCGGACGCGCCATCGCATCTCCGACATTTGCGGCCTCGTGCCGCTCGTGCAGTTGTCGGCAGGGTCGGCACGTGCCATCCTTCGTGGCGCAGCCGTGGCTGGTACCGTGCGCCGTGCGCATGGGGCACGGACGGCCGCCGGCTGTTGATATTGCTGGCCACGTTGGCTGCAGAGCAGACGGCAGTTTGTACCGAGTAGCAAACGGCAGTTTGTAGCAACCGGCAGTTTGTAGCAACCGGCTTCTGAGGCAAACGGCAGTTCGTGGCAACCGGCTTCTGAGGCAAACGGCCGCTCGTGGCAAACGGCAGCTCTGGCATCTGGCCCGAATGGAAATGCTGGAGCTACCAAGACTCGGGACGGACCATAGGGGCCACCGCAGCAGAAACCGGCCGGACAACCGAACAAGCGAGTGCGTCTCCGCACCCGAGCCCGGGAAGCAGCGGCGCACAAGAGCCGACTGCTTGGTCGGCACGGATTTCCCGTCCGGTGCCGCTCCGAGGTTCTGGCTGCTGCCTCCTTCAACGGCCAACTCCGCACTGTACCAGCCACAAGTACGTGCGGCTGCGCCTCCAGGATCCGACACCCCATCGGGTCCGAACTCCGTGCCAAAACAAACATTTTGCCGCTACTCGGCGCTATCCACGGAGTGTCCGCAATCACTTTCCGGCCGGTCTTCGACATCATCCCTCGCCGATGGTGGCGCCAGGCATGATTGAAGTGGCCAGACACGATGTGCCCCGCGGCCCATCGACCGGGCAGGGTCAACGCGCGACTTGGCACTCCGCATCATCGAACTTCATCTCTACATGGCCCCTGCCACCTTGGATTATCGTCACCTTCGTCGCCGTCTTCTGACGCCGGGAGGATTGGACCGCGGAACCCGGTGCCTGGGGTGGGTTACTGAACCACTTCTCCCCACGACGAAGGATTTCGTCCGTTGTCGCCGCACAAATAAATGCCTCAGCAGGGTCGAGACGTCCGAAAAACACCGTTGCAGCCTACCGTCCCCAGCGCGACTAAAACTTTTGGCTGCATGGCTCCAATCGTGCCATCGTGCGACGTATCGCGGCGAGATTCCGACGCCGGAAACGTGTCTGATACGCATCGCTGATGCTCGTCGTGTCGTTCCGCATCGCGCCGTTTCAGCCCTCGTCGCGCGCCGTCAGCATGGCCCTGACGATCCGACTTGCATGTTTCTTCAAACCCAAGCTCGCAAACGACCCCGGGAAACGGCCAAGGCAACAGCGAGCGAGGAGGGATCGACCTACGTACGAGTCGCCCCCGCCAGAAACCCTAGCCACTCTCATGCACCATGCCGGGTAGACGCATCCTAGTCCCATCTGCAATATCTCATCGTCTTAGCTCATACCAGCGAGAGTTTCCAACGAGCGACAAACCACAAAGGCTATAAGAAAAACTGGACTTCATACCAAAGCCCCAGTTAACCTTAACCCATACACAGACTCAGCCGCCACGGACCAACCTCGAAACAGACGCAGTGCTGCGGACTGGCCGGCCATGCCGCTGCCGCTCGGCATGCATCCGGCAACCCATGCGGCCGAGCCTTCAGGCTCTATGCGACGCTGTCGAGTCGGAAGGCCTTCCCTTGTCCATCAGCTCGTATGGCCGACGTTTAGGATGGGAAGCTCTTGTCAAACGCCAAGCTTTTGCACCCTACTATCGGAGTTGAGAGCCGCGCGAAGCCGTAAATCGGGGATTGTGAAGCGCGACGTCCGGTGCTGTTGGGGTGGCGATTGCTCCTCGGAAATGCGACACGCTTCCCACGTCTGTTCGGGCATTCAACTGCTAGCCTGACACAGCGTCTGGTTCGCCTTCAGGTTCATGAAGTGACCTGGGTCGTGGGTCAGCAGCAAGGAAAATCTCGAGCATCATGTTGCAATCATATGGTGCCCTCCGGTATGCCCAAGGGTACACCGTCGTATTCGACACGGAACACTACCGGGCGATCGACGCAGGTGGCCAGGCAAAGCCATGTGATTTGCGAAAGCCCCTTTTCTAAAGGAATGTTAATAGGCCATGAACTATTACTCCCTATCTGTGGGTCAGTTCCGGCTTACTGTGGATAGGTTGATTGACTGCGCCACAACCTCTCTATTTATTATGACAAACAGCGTCACGCCGTGGCCGCAGGAGAATTTGGATCCAATCCAGTTCTGGGAAGCACAAACGGTCCATTGCGTGGTTCGCCAACGTTTGGGCTGGTAAAAACAAGGCAGCAAGAGTGCCGGTTCACGTTACAGTATCCACCATTACACTTCTTGGCCGCTCCCGGAGCCGTCGTCAAGTCGAAAACGGGTCGTCGGCCCTTGTTAAGTCAAGATGGCCTACTTCAAGAAGCCCCAGAGGTTGTTCAAGCTTTCCGCCAGCGAGGGATGCGCCCACACAGCGTCCCTCAGCGCTGGCCACTTGACCCGGCCAACCATGGCCATCTGCACCACGCTCATCACCTCGCCACCATCCAGTCCCAGGCAGGTGAACCCGAGGATCTGCTGCGTCTCGGCATCAACTACAGCCTTCATCAAGCCCCTCGACTCGTCCGTCTCCAGTGCCCGCGCCACGTGCGCCATGGGCATGCTGGCGACCTGGATCTTGCGGCCCGGGATCTCGGCGCGCAATTGGCCTTCGTGTAAGCCGACGTGGCCGAGCTGTGGGTCCGTGTAGACGACATAGGGGAGGATCCGGCCGACCGTCGTGAGCGGCACGGCGTTCGCGTCCTGCTCGATCAGGTTGGCGCGCAGCAGGCGGAAGTCGTCGTAGGAGACGTGCGTGAAGGCGGGCCCGCCCTTGACGTCGCCGAGGGCCCATACGCGCGGGTTGGAGGTGCGCAGCTGCGGGTCGACGGCGACGTGCCCGCGAGCCGTGGTCTCGATGCCGGCCGCACCTAGGTTTAGGGAGTCGGTGTTGGGGACGCGGCCGGCAGCGAAGAGCACGTGCGATGCCAGTAACTCGGACGGGCCGTCGCCGCCCGTGTCGGAGACGGACACGGAGACGGCCGTGGCCGGGTCCGTGTCGCCCGTGGCACGGACGCTGGTTGGAGACGCCTCGAGCAGCACCTTGACACCGTCCTCCCGCAGCATGTCGAGAACGGCTTCGGCAACGTCGGCGTCCTCGCGCGGAAGCAGCTGCGCGCCGCGCTGCAGGATGGTTACGGCGGAACCCAGGCGACGGAACAGCTGGCCAAACTCGAGGCCGACGTAGCCGCCGCCAACCACGACGAGATGCGAGGGAACGACGCCCAGTTCCTGGATAGAAGTCGAGTCGAGGATGGTGCCTGGCGGAAAAGACGCAGCCTCGACCCCGGGCGGTGCAGGGCGCTCGCCGGAGCAGAGGAAGATGCGATCAGCAGTCAGCG
Source organism: Tolypocladium capitatum (assembly GCA_002901185.1). Taxonomy (NCBI): domain Eukaryota; kingdom Fungi; phylum Ascomycota; class Sordariomycetes; order Hypocreales; family Ophiocordycipitaceae; genus Tolypocladium; species Tolypocladium capitatum. The sequence goes on from NRSZ01000867.1 coordinate 28,079, forward strand.
TTGTCTCTGCGCCGTCCTTGCCACGCACCCTGACGGTGCGCTCATCCTGGAAGCGTGCTGAACCCGTCATCAACTCCACGCCGGCTTCGCGCACCCTGCGTTCGCTGCCGGAGCGGAAGCTCTCCACCATGTCGCGCTTGCGCTGCCTCACCTTGTCCATGGCCACGTGGACGTCGTTCGTGGCACCGTCACCGACGCTGCCGCTGCCGATGCGCACGCCGTAGTCGGGCCCGCGCCGGGCCAGGTAGGCAACTCGTCCAGTCGCGATCATGGTTTTGGTCGGAGTGCAGCCTTCGTTGATGCAGCAGCCGCCGACGTGCGCGCTCTCGATCAGCGCCGTCTTGTGCATGGCTTGCGCAAACGCCATGCTGAGCGGCGTGCCTCCTTGGCCGGAGCCTATAACCACGGCTTCGTAGTGCGTAGACATGGCGCGGATGCTGTGCCTGTGCGGGAGTTGCTGGTGACGTATGTACGTGGCCTTGCGTGACTGGAAACACAAGAGTCGGGAGGGCATCGAACCCCAATGTCCCTGCGTAACAGAATAGAAATAGGAGGACATGTATCGATGGATGAGGTGAGGATGCGTGCATGAAAACAGACCGAGCCAGAGGACGTCGCTGACTCTATTGAAATGACTGGGGGCAACGAGATAATACTGACGCAACACATGCATCACAACTCACAACCGGATTCTTCAAACCGCTACGTTGTGGAACAATTGGGCGCAATACAAGGACGAGAAGACGCTTTTGAGGAATTAAATATGTACCAAGCTCGCCTTTCTCTTCTGCTGCATCAACCAACAAGGTATTTCGTCACTCGTCGGGTTCTACGACCGAACTCTGCCTAAAGTTCTTAACCCAGGCGTGCCAAACTGCCTTCATCATGGCCTCTACACCCCACGCCACTAGGGACGCCACCATCAACCGCCCCAAGTCCCAGCCTGCGATGTATAAAGTCCTGGACCCGGCTAGATATATGCGAGAACATCCCAGCTGAAATAGCGCGCATCTAGGCCACCTGTTGGGTCTCTTCTTCTTCGGATTGTTGAATGCAAGTAGAGTCGATCTAGTATGACGCCTACCGGACGACGTTTGTTACGGAACTTCGTCAGCCTAACATGGAGGTAATGCCGACGACGAAGGGCTCGCCGCCGATATAAATATGGGCCATCTTGAGTTTGTCAGGATCTCCCTAAGCACAAGACAAGGCCCTTGTACTGGATATTATCGTCGTTGTTGTCTAAAGAGCTATGGCCGATTTCTAGTCAAATCGGCGACTTTGTCGCGTTCCTATCACCATCAACGAAGTGAGTAAGCCCATTTTTAGAGCATTCTATATTTAAAGGACCATTGAAGAAGACTTTTTAGAACTGATATCCTTTGGTACCGTTTGGTTTCTCGGTGATGCGAAAAGTGGACGGTTATTGTTGCACCTCTCTGTGGTTGCTCTATGCTGTTGGCCGCCCATTCCTACAAATCATATTCAGGACCACTCTCCCCTCCTTACTTCATACTCTTCACCCAGTCCTCTGCCATCTCCCAAAAAAACTCGCAAGTTTGAGGGAGCCCCGCGACAAAATACAGCTTGCCGATACCCCGATAGAAATCCAGAACAAACACTAACTCCGTCGTGGGTGAGGGTCGTCGGTGGCACTGATGTTGGCAGTGCACTCAACCCCTTGATGTAAGCAGCCGGGGCATCTTCGTAGAATATTAAACGACGATCCGGATTCTTAAATATTCGTCGCCGCTGATCCGGTGCCTAAAATCGGCAAACGACACAAGGGTCCGCGTACAATCCCAAGATACGCGGAAACTGTTGGGGTTAGTTGGGCAGTTGGGCGGCTCATGTCTTATATAGAGACCATGGTGGACATGTGAAGCGTGGGGACCATCAGATTCAACACGAATGCTATATTAACCCAAAAAGTATCATCTACTGTTCATTGCTAGTCTTACGTGTTGTGGCCGACTTGGCAAAGAATCCGCTGGGCTTCAAGCGCGGATTTCGTCGGATAAACCTGGCCCGTTATATTCACATCATGGCTCAACCTTGAAACCTTCATAAATGAGACAAGAATATTTGTAAAGGTAGGGTAATTAAACGTACCGGATATACGTAAAGTGGTTCCAACCCCTCGCCTAAACTGATCGGTCCGGTCTTTTCCATATCCGTTGCTTGACAATCTCCAGTCCACAGGAATAATCCTACCCACCAACGATTTCGCGTAATATAGACCGACTCTGACGCCGTATAAAGTGTCTTGGTGTCTTGTATAAGCACTGGCGTTGTTCCTCTGGCGTTCCTTACTCATGTTTTAGTAGGAAAGACCAGTACACCCGACGACAGGGGGAGTGTAGTGTTGGGGGCCCGGGCCACTCCTTCTGGTATTTGAGGGATGCCTCTTCCCTTGTCACTAAGAAAAGGGGGACGCTCTTCGAATAATGCCTACGGGGCCCCGACGTCCTTGGATAGCGTCGTCTAATACGTGTAAGTGAGTGAGACCGTACGGTCAACCCGTGAGTGAGTATAAAGTGAACGACCACGCTCGTCTGCTACAAAAGCTGCCTAGCCTTATGATCAGATGGCCCAAGTAAGTGAAGACCCTTTTTGAGTGTTCAATCAACGCCCCGGAGACCTGAGTGCAGATTTGCGCATCGCGTTTCCAGTGCTCTTTCGGACCGCACGTTTCACCCCATCAAAATGTCCCCCTCAGTCGTGCCGCGTCTGGCTTTGTTGGGTCCCACGGCGTGGGAGGCTCGGGTAAAGCATCATAACTACCATGCAGATCATCTCTGTCGTCATATTCCACCGAGCCCCCGCTCCCAATCTTCAAAGCGTCCATGTGAGATAGTTCAAAGGCATCACTGCGGTCTGTGGCAAAGCTATGACCTCGGCCGGCTTCGAGCTCAGGCTCCGCGGCGACGACCGGACGCGGTTTCTGCTTCCTGACCATGTGCCACGGCAGTCTGAGCCAGCCGAAGAAGATGAATGCGAGAATGCTTAGGATAATGAGGACGGGAATGAGGACGCGGAGATTGACGTTTGCATCGGTGTTTTGGCCCGACTGCTTGGAGATTGTGGGAGATGCGGTCGGTTGAGCGTTGCCTGCAGTTGACTCCGAAGTCGCCATTGCAGCACACGCGATCTCGAGGCACCAGGTTTATTGGTGTTTATTGCACGCTCCTCAGTCGAACACACCGATGCCGGTGCTCTGGTGTCGCACAGGGTCGCTCAGGCTTAAAGAAAAGCCAGCGTTGCTCTGCCGGATGCGACGGTATGCCCGCGATCAGCAATCCGAACGAAATGAGAGCTCGCACAGAAGAGCATGCTACAACCGTCCAGGGATGCCAGGAAGTGAGCGTTTATATGTGACAAATCTCGAGAACTAATAGATAGGAGCGGGGAAACTCCTTTCGATCCTAACATGACTTATCTATGTAGCAGCATGAAAGGCATAGGCAGCTGGTGGCCTGATGCGAGGCCTGGTGGAGGGGTCATGTGGCTCCCGTGAAGATGGTGTGAAGCTGGCCAAACGGGGCGCACGGGATGCAGTTGATGGACCAGCACCCGCTGCTAACCATCTGTAGTCTGGCTGCCGCCCGCGCCTTGACCAACAGCGGAATCGACTGTAAGCCACGCCATGAAGTGGCACGGAGCTAGCAGAAATCTTGGCCAGACGTGCCACATTTCGGTGGTCGACGGGAGGTCATTTGCATCAATCAACGTAGCCGATACCCAAGCCTGGGCTTGTGAACGGCAACGCAGCATCTGTGCTTGTCAGATATCATTCTGCAGGCCGAGGTGGACAAGTGGGATTGGGCTCGACAGATGAAACCCAAGAGTCCAGGCGCATGCAGCTCGGCACTACCCACGTAGGCTTGATATCCCCATGTTCATTACACATGGCAGTCCTAACGGTTGAACTTCTACGATCTTCTGATTGCCAATTACGAAAGGGCTTGGTTTTAAACAAGTTCAGTCGATGGCTCCGCATGCGAGGTGCTGCCGATGAGAAACCGCCTCCCCAACTCGTATCGGTTTGTGCGACACAGGCATGCAACGCGGCGACTTGATTGCTTGCCTCTGCCGAACCACACGGCACACAGTCGGCGGCACCACTTCCGGCCGCCATTTGTCTGACGTCACTCGGCCAAGCAGACCTGCCAACGCATGTTGACTACAAGCGTCAAGCACATGGAATGTAAGTTCATCACGAGAAGTCATGTTTCGGGATGCATATAATGACGCAAGTTGAGGCTAGTATGGATTAAAAATGAAATAGTATATATACGTCGAATGATATGTGTCCATGCAAATTACGTCGGCCTCGTCTGTAAGCAGCGAGCCAGGCTCACTATCGTGCCACCAAGGTCCCTTTTAGTAGTATTTGGGGCTCTCGGGGTCGGTAAGATCGAAGATGACGACACTGTGAGGACGCTGCAGAAATGTTAGCCTGCGATTTCACCCTTGACGAGTCTGGCACCATCGAAGGAGCTACTTACCGCGCCGCCGCGGGTCTTCGTGAAAATGTTTTCAAAGTCAACGGTGCGGTTGAAGCTGAGTGACCCGTCTGGGAGGATGTCGATCCAGTGGCCCTTGTAGTCACCTGGAGTGTTGAGCACGGAGATCTAGTGGTACTGTCAGCATCGCAATATGCCATTGATCAGACGGTGGCGGGCTTACATCGCCGGCCTGCACAAAGTATCCGGTCACAAGGAGGTTCTTCTTGTCGGGGGAGATCTTGACGTAGTGGGGTCCGATGATGGGCTGGTTCTCGTTGGGGTTGTCCAGTCGCTTGGGATGCTTCAGATCCGAAATGTCCAGCGCAGCGACGTGGTTGCCAAGGGTCAGCGTGAAGTAGGCGAACTTGCCGTCGTCCGAGATATCCGAGTAGATGGCAACCGACTGCTTGGCCTTGTCACCAAGGTCGTAGAGTAGCTCAGCGACACCCTGTTTTCCGTCGGCATCCTTCCTGAATGGGTAAATGATCCATACTTCGCCGGTATCGACAGCCCTGCAATGCGCTGTTAGATAATTTTGCTCTCGTGAAGAACAGGGGAGACCCACGTAGCGAGGGCGGCTGCCTCCTTGTTTCCTGGAATGAACTTGACGTCCTGGATACCACCACCCTAAAGTACTGGTCAGAGACGGTTATGAGTGGTTACCCTAGTCATGCAACTTACGTGGGGAATCGTAATGGTGGAGATGATCGTTCGGTCAGAGAGCTTCCAGAGGCGCAGGGTGTTGGCCTTCTGGATGCCAACGACGGACACCGGCTTGAGGATGCTCGCCGGAACCACAAAGTCAGACGTGAGAATGATGTCATGCTCAAAGTCGACACTGAGGCCGTGAGGGGTAAACTGTTCACCCAGAATATTGAGCTGCAGAAGTTAGAACGTGCTCTTGCGCAAGTCCAATGAGCGACTTACCGTGCCCTCGACATCCTCCGGCCACTCGTGAATGATGTTGCCCCCCGCATCGGTCTCGACGAGTCGGCCGGGTGAAGTGCCCACAGCACTGCCCATGTAGGTGATGAAGAAGCCCCTGCAGTGGAATGTTAGAGAAACAACTGACGGCATTCATGTGACCACGTACCCCTCGGGCTTGGCACGGATCTCATCCGTAATGGAGCTGAGCAACGCGCGGTTGCTGTGGCTGAATTGTGGGTGGTACGGATCGCTGGAGTCCCAGTAGTAGGCCGTGTCCTGCGTCTTCAGCAAGGACAATAGGCCACCACCGACGAGGGTCTTGCCATCCAGAGAGGTGCCCAAGTGATGTGGGGAGTTGCCGCTGGATGGAATGTCGGATATGTGGATGATGGTGCCAAAGGTATCCTTCGAAATTAGCATGTAGGTAGGAGAGCCAAGGTGCGGCAACATACATCATCAAGACTGACTGTGACCAGAAAGTCTTTGTGGTGGTTGTCACCAGCTCCAGTCCAGAAGTGGCCAATCTTCTTCGGCTTGATGTCGGAAACTGGAAACGGGGAGCTTTCCAGGGGAGGAGTTGGAATTTGAAGAATGGGCAACGGGGGAGCGTTCGATGACAAGGGCTCCGTGACACCGGGGATCGATGGGATCAGGGGCGGGAGACTGAGAGGATCCTTCTTGACGAGCTTGCTAGACTTTGTTGGGCCGGCAGAGACGGTAGCTACCATCTGGCCCGCAAGGACTGCGGCAACAGCAAAGGACTTCATCGTAACTGAGCTTGGCGACGCACGTGGAAGGAATGAAACTTCACAACAAGCTTCTTGTAGTGGGATGGTTGGCCTGAGAAGATATTGAGCGGTATTGAGAAGGTTTCGTGGATTATATATACATCTTCACAAGCCTCTCGATCCGCAATCTCTTCTCACCCTGAGCTGTGCGTCCGTCCAGGATGCGATGGTGCCATATGGTCTTGCGCTGGCATGCCACCTGTTGATTTGCGACATTGTTGCCATGTCTACCTGAGCCTTTCGTTTTTGCCTAGTTTCGGCTCTGAGATGCGGTGACGATGGAGAGAGATTTAGCCCGCACGCCATACTCTTCATTTACCTCGTGCAGGACGAACGATGCGCATGTCTCACTAATCCATGTTCATTGTGCTGCTTTGAGACTAACGAGAAGAGGAAAGCCGGCAGAGGGGTCGTCGTTGCGAGTACTCTCTCCGACATGCCGACCTAGAACAGCAGAAGCCACGATTATTTCCAACCAAATCAAGGAATTCTAGGTTCCCAAATAGGCACCATCGAGATGAGGCCAGTGCAGATGAGGCCAGTGCGTATGAGGCCAGTGTGGATGTACTCCATACCGCGAGCCTGATCTCAAATGCCGCGAGTGATGGACGGTTTGTGCGGCTGCTCGGGTGTCCTGGCTGACAACGAGCTCACAGGATAATGTCACAAGCGCTCCGAAGGAAAGGCCCAATGTATCAACGCATTTGGAGCGTGTTCGGTGGCTCGGCAATAATGGTCATGGTCTTCCAGAATCTACTTTTGAGCGCTCCAATTGGGTTTCGATTGGTCGTTGGGAGGTTAGTGAGATCTCATCTAGCGGCCGATGGCAGAAGTCGCCGAACTTAGTTCCCCTGTCATGTCAACTTGGACCTCCCGTCCTGGTCAAAGCATGCCAGAGCATCCACGGTCATGATCAAAAGCCTATTCGCTGAGCACCGTCGAGGGTTTGCATTATCGCAACGGTTGATGCCGATGGACTCTCTACCCTTCAAGGTCTTAAACTCAAGCTTAATCGAGACAAGTTTGGCTTCATCGATAAAGCGCTCGCCCCGTCTATGGTGAAGCAGCCAATTACGAGCTCAGCTTGTGGATGCCTTGATGTTTCAGAGCGCGGCCCGTTGCGGTAATTGCAGCTAAGGCCATTCGGCAGGCGAATGGCGTGATGCGGCTCACCATGATGTTCCCTGACGCTTGGACGACACCCCGAGAGACCAGACGATTGAGACGGGACGTGCTCGGATAATCGTCCCCATTTGACTGTCACGCAATCGAGCAGATCCCTTGCGGCGCCAGGTGCAGAAGTACAAGTAGTAGCAATGTCGCCATTTTGGCTTCGATGTGGTCGAACAACTGTGTGCAGATCCCAATTATGCCGCGTCTGTTGCTGATGATAATCTATTAGGAATAAACGATATTGTGACACATTCAACAAATGTTCGATGAGCCCTCTATGCTTATATTAGCGGGCGGCCTGCGAATCTTTTTTAATCCAGCTTGCACCCTCGGACCCGTCCTTGAGGAGTTCGTTGCAGGCCGAAGACATGCGCAAGCGATGGTCATGTTTATTGCAGAGATTATCCAAGAGATCCGTACGTCTTGCCCCGAGTGCGCCGTCAGTTCGGCATTTTGTTTTCTTGACGAATAGAAGATATCACGGCGGTAGATCGAGGAAGGTCGCAAGCCATGCCGCGAGAGCAACCGCAACGGAGTGAGGTATTCGATTCTAGGAGTAGAGAGAGGCAACTGCCACGGTGTGACCGGAAAGACAATGATCCAGAGTATACTGTCGCCGCCGGAAGTATTCCAAGATCGTGGGGAGCAGCCAACAGCCTGTACTGACAGCGCTGCCTTGGAGACAGCAACACCACAAAGAACGCAACAGCCTTGACTTCAGGGCTGTGGCCCTATCTCTCGTAGTTATAATAAATCAGCTTCCTACCCTCTGTCTGTACTCGCTCAAGCGGGAGCCTTTCTTAGGCCTTCTTGCTCAATGAATCGGCAGCCTCGATCTCCCTTTCCTTGATGCACATCAGCCACGCCACACCAGCCCCGGGGCCACCGACGGTGGTGACGACCGAAAGCAGCAGCAACGGCCGTCCAGCCCGCAGCTTCTCGCCCGCTGAATGGGCCGCAATAATCTTGTCGAACCCGAGCATGTAGACGCCAAGGGTCAGCACGCAGAAATATATGACCACATAGTCGTATTGCAAGAACAGCATTGCGCCCTCGGTCAGCATTTTAGCGTTGGACTGGACGGCGCCATGGTTCGGCCAGTAGATGCTGCTCCAGCTGAGCCCGGGGGCGAGAGAAGCCCATATAACACTAGAGATGTGGATCACGGCGCTGAACGAACCAACAACCCAGTAGGAGATGATGACCGGGTTCGCTGTGTCCTTGCTGCTGTGGTGGGTGGACGCAAAGGCGCGGCTGATCAAATCCTGGACGGGACCAAGAGTGAGAGGGAGGGAGTACCAGACCACTATCAATTTCTGGACCTGGAAGGGGGCCACGCCGACTACACCGGGCAGAAGAAGGGGAAGCCAGAGGAGCAGGGTCCAAACGGCCGTGAATGGCAGGGCCTGTGCTTGGTCGGCGGGCAGAGGCTTGGTCGTGCGCTTCTTGAAATACAAGTGCAGGTAAATGGGCAGAATCGAAGCCGCACCGCAGCTGTTCCACAGGAGTTGCCAGTACGAGGGACTGCGGCGCGTCAGTTGATTCGATGTTTCTGAACAGATCAGCGAATGGCTTACCGTCGCAAGGGACCGGTCTTCCTGTTTCGTCGATCCTCGACAACCGTCATCAGGCCGAAGACGGCCAAACAATATGCCAGATCAACAAGCATCAGATATGACCCAGTGTAGGGTAAGTCGCCCAAGTGTACGACGGCACCGAAAAAGGCCACGTTGAGAGCGATGACGCGATCGAGGGGCACGAATCCCGTCCAAACCGTCTTGAGGGGAGTGCCACTAGCGAGGCTGGCATTCTGGTAAGTCTTGCGCAGGGCCTTGAAGGAGCCATTGAGCATCATGGTGACCCATTGAGTGAGGAATCCAATGAGAGTCAAGATTCGGAAAGGGTAGATGGGATCCGGCAGCGCCGTGGACGCAGATTTGCTCGCCATGGCCCCGATGATTTTGAGAAAAGTCTCGCAGTCGCAGGTGAAGTTACGGTGGGGTTAACGACAATACCAAACTGACGATCTGTTTGCGTTGAGAGATGCTGGAACAGGCGAGGTGATGCTCCAGCATCAGAGTCTCGGCAACCTCAGGCGCAATCAGCAAATACGCCAATCAGCAATGCCAGTCGGACTTTGCCCTTGTCTCAGCGAAGAAGAGGGCTACAGAGAATGTGCATTTCGTACTTCGTACTAGCCGGATCATTAATTACCCGCCACCGAGGAGGGGTATTGAAATTGCCAAGAGTTTTATTTATAGTTTGGAGGCTCTTTCTTTCTATCGCCTACGAGTAAACAGAATAGAATAGAATTCCAAAGTAATCCGGGACGTAGGCCGTGGCATAGAGTTTGAAGAACTCCCTGACCCGTTGCCAACCTGCCCGTCAAGTCTTCAGGTAGGCTTAAGATGGATGAATGAGGCCTCAACTACTCCGTAGAGTACGTAATAGCATTCAAGGTCCTACGAAGTAGTGTCAGCGCAGTTCTTGGCACCGGCAATACTTCGTATGCCTTCTGCCCCGCCGCCCCGTTGATTCAAGGCATCCGCCTCCCCCGCCGTCTGCAATCATGATTTACGGCACGGCAGACCAGATATCTGTGCCCAACTTGGACGTCCTCACCCTCTTGTTCGGTATGCTGCATCGGCAGACCGTCTCTCGCAGTGTACCGGTGCTGATTCCGAACGCCCAGACTCGCACCACTCGCGCGCGCAAGACGACACCGCCCTCCACGCCGAAGCCCGCCATCCCCGCGACGTCATCACCAAGTCACGCACGCGCACGCTGACCACTCAGTTCGCCCACTTCCTCCGCCACAGCTATGGCATCGGCGCCTCGGGCCCGGGCAAGGACGTTGTCGTGACCGTGTCGACGGGCCAGTCGGCGCTCGCGTGCGTCTTCTACGGCGTCATCGCCGCCGACGGCATCTACTCGGCCGCGTCGCCGTCTGGGACGCCGGCGGACCTCGCGCGGCAGATCAAGGATGGACCGGGCAAGGCGCTCATCTGCAGCGAGGACCTGCGCCGCACCGCGCTGGAAGCGGCCCATGTAGCCGGCCTTTCTGAGAGAAACGTCCTCGTCCTGACGTCCCATCCAGAGGTCAGGCTGGAGAGCGCAGATGGGTCTCTCAAGTGCGACTTCAAGCACTCCCTGCCCTGGCAGCCCATCACCGACCCAAAGGCGCTCGTGGACCGCACCATCTGCATTCTCTACTCGTCCGGCACGACGGGTCTGCCCAAGGGCGTCCTCGTCTCGCACGTCAACGTCGTGTCCGAGGTGTTTATCGGCGCCTACCTGAACCGCCCCGTCTTCGACGCATGGAATCGGCAGGGGCGCGGCTTCGTCAGGCGGACACTGGGCCACCTGCCGACGGCGCACATCGCTGGCTTGCTGGGCTACTTCGTCAGCCCCTTCTTCGAGGGCGGCATCGTGTACTGGATGCCGGCCTTCAACCTCGAAGACTTCATCCGGCACAGCGCGGAGCTGGGCATCACCTCCATCTTCACCGTGCCGCCCATCTACGCGGCCATCGCGAAGCACCCGCGCGTCAAGAACCAGTTCTCGGGCTTGCGGCAGGCCATCAGCGGCGCCGCGCCGCTGAGCAGGGAGATCCAGCAGGCGGTGAGCGACAAGATTGCCCCCGGCACCATCGTCACGCAGGTCTGGGGCCTGAGCGAGACGACGGGCGCCGTGACGCAAACGCCGCCGGATCGCACGGATACCATTGGCAGCCTGGGCCCGCTGATGCCAAACGTTACCCTGAGGTGAGTTCTTTTCAATGGTCTGCAGCGCAAGCTGCCTAACGGGACATAGGCTCGTCGACGACAACGACCAGGATGTCAGACCCGGAGAGCCTGGCGAAGCGCTCGTCAAGGGGCCCATGATAACAAAGGGCTACCACAACAACCCGGAAGCCAACAAGGCGGCGTTCACCCCCGACGGCTGGTTCCGCACCGGGGACGTGCTTCGCATGGAAAACGACCTATTCTACATCATCGATCGCAAGAAGGAACTCATCAAGTACAAGGGCCTGCAAGTCGCCCCCGCCGAGCTCGAGGGCGTGCTCCTCGCACACCCCTCCGTCGCCGACGCAGCCGTCGTCGGCGTCCCGTACAACGATACCGAAGTCCCGCGCGCGTACGTGGAGCTGGCGCCCGGCACAAGGGGCAACATCTCCGAGGCAGATGTGGCCGAGTATGTGAAGGGACAGGTGGCTGAGTACAAGCAGCTACGCGGCGGCGTCGTCTTTGTGGATGCCGTGCCGCGCAGCAAGGCGGGCAAGATTCTGCGCAGGGAGTTGAGGGAGATGGTCAAGAGGGATATGCAGCGGTCGAAGTTGTGAAGCGTGCGTATGTGTGCATGTAAAAGGCGAGTACGAGTAAGGCGACGCGGCACTTGTGATGGCTTTGTGATATCGATACGATACAGCAGAGACCGGGGTCTTCTCAACACGTAGCATATGGCACTCCACGACAAACACAATTTCATATACATGTCAATGAAAATCGGATAGCAACTCTTACGGCATTGAAAGCGCATACGATTTGTCAAACCAGTTGGCATCCATCCCGGCGCTGTCCGCTACCGAGACCGCCGTCAACGCTTGACGCAAGCGCCTTGTGCAAGCCTGCAAGTGGCCAAATTCCCTCTGATGTTACCATGCAGCCATCTACTCCTTTCTCGACAAGCCCAGGCAGTGTGCCGACAACTCCCACACCCTCATTCATTAACCCGGGCCGCATCGGCATTCCTACCAGCAACCCCGACTCCACCACAAAGTGGACTCCCAATCAGGGACCCTTTATCTGCACATTCAATTCGCCCCCTGGTCACCACGGCGCTACGATGACTGCAAAAGTCATTTCCAATCTTCCGTAGTATAGTGGTCAGTATGCAAGCTTGTCACGCTTGAGACCCGGGTTCAATTCCCGGCGGGAGAGCTCCGCCAACTTGTTGGTTCTTTTTTGCTTTTTGCACTGCCCCTTATGTCCGGACGTTTTGAAGCCGTTGTGGCAGGCTGTCCTGTTGCGTTTTTTTACAGTACAGTCACGGACGGCTCTGCCTTGCCGACTCCAGAGCCTTCAATATTGCCGAATGAGTCAAGCCACTGCCGATTGGGCTGTCAGTTCTCGTCAGTTGACAACTTGACAGCACTGCCCAGTGGGTCTCGGATCGGAGCTGAGGAGGTTGACGGGCAATAAGCAAACGAAGCTGGCCAAGGGAGACGGAAGATGGGGGCCGGATCGTTGCTTGATGCCCAAGATCGAATCGTGAGGCTGCGCGTGCAATCATTGCTCATTGGGGCGGACTCGGCCAGCTGGTTGCAGGGAATTCCATCCACCTCGAGCAGGCTCGACCAACCTTATGCCGAGGACAAGCGTGATGAACTCGGTCATGACGCTGACCCCGGGCCCGCGACGGCCGACGGAGCGCGCGTTTATATGTTACGCCCTGTGCCGGCTGGTCTTTTACCCGGGCGGCTTGAGCCCGCTGGACGCCGTATCGGGGCTGTAGCTGGTCTGGCAAAGAGGGTACGCTCAGGAGGACGCGGACAGCAGACGTCGTGGGACGAGCGGCTGGTGCTGTCGGGCACTGTTCCTTTTCTAACACGGCGGATTGGCAGGTTGCGAGATGGATCATCATCACCTGGATGCAACCACATAGCCCTGCGAGTGACGATCATTGGGAGTAGAAGTCGTTGTCACACTGCGATCAACGGCCGTGTCAGTGGCGTGCAGTGCTCAACGTCGTGCCTGCGCCTGCGCCTCGGAATTATTTGCGTGACAGATTATGATTGACATGTTGGTTAGCGGCTTATATTATGGCCAGTGTCACATCCGGTCACAGCCGCCGCGCAACCACCTTGCAATGCCTCGGTGCATCGATGACTCGATGTGTGCAGTCAGGAATCAAGCCTCGTTGCCTTCTTCTTTTGACGAATGAGGCCTCGTTGCATTGATGACTCCAGACTCAATCGAAGCTATCACAGCTTCAATGCGAAGTCTAACGCCACCATAACACACCCAACGCTACGTGGCAAGGCATCAACAGGCCTCAACGGCACAGATAAAAGGAATCACTTTTCCACTCTCTGTTAGTTAGCACAAGAGTCTTTACATGTCAATTGCTTCACTTCTCGTTTGATAGCCAGCCTGGGCATAAAAGTTGTGCCGTGTACTGTAATGACTGAACATTGTTTGCTGTCTCCGCAGCCGCGCGGCGTGAACCGTAGAGATGGGGTCAAGGAAGAGAGCTCGATTCGCATCTAATTCAGGAAATAACAGTCAATTATTATTACACATAAATTAAAGGGGGTCTTCTTTGCAAAGAGGCCCCATCCGTAACTTATAGCAGATGAGATATAAATACTTAAGCGCACAATGATCAAGACTGCCGCAAGTATGCGTGGAAGCTGCCGCGTGCGGACGAGCGTTGCTCTCTTCCATGGTGAGGGTAGTGCATGCGGCGCGGGGATGGTGCAATAAGTGCCTAGTTATATTTGCGGTCTCCCCCTGTTCTCATGCTCTCTATGCGTTGGATTCTTAGAAAACAGCTTGTTGATATTCACGCGTGTTTTGCCTGATAACTGTGAGGGCCGGAGCCGACCCGGCAGGCCTGGCCCGTGCGGGGCCGATCAGGTTATTTGTAGCACGGAGCACGAGGACCGGAGTACGCGTACGTACTTCATAAGCACAGCATGAGCATTGTGTTGCGGGGTTATTGTTGCCTTCACGCACGTCCTTCACACACGTCTCGGTCCATCAATCCCTAAGTTTACCATGTCCGAACCATCGGCATCTTCGACACCTACGCCTCCCCAAGTCGTCCATATGGACTCTTCTACCCACGAGTTCCACGTCCTTACCGAATCCAACCGCGTCAGGGTCACCGATGCCGGCGAGACCACCGTCCTCTACTTCGTGGACAAGCGGTTCCTCAAGCCCCATCTCTCCATCGTCACAGCGACTGGGCAGCCCGTCGCGCAGGTCGTCTTCCACAGCATGTCCTCGGACATCGACATCAACATGCTCGGCGGCAGAGGCGGCAGAAGCAGTGGCCGGCAGCTCGACATGAACCGCCCGCACTTCGGCTCCCACACGCACGAGCTGCGCGCCACGGGCCTGCGCTGGAGCTGGCGCCGCGACAGCCTCCTGTCAGGCGACCTCCGGCTCGCCGACGACAAAAAAGGCGGTTCCACTATCGCGACGTTCAAGAAGGCGTCCAGCTGGTCGCTCGGCCGCTGGGGGACGCTGACGGTGCCTGGCACGCACCCGCCCGACGTGCTCGACGCCATCGTCGTGACGGGGCTGGCCAAGTTTGAGTACCAGCGGCGTCAGGGGAATAAGACCACGGGGCGTGCGGGCGTAATGTTCGCAGGCCCCACGGGAGGGATTTGACAAGCTCTGCGCGATTCTTGCGCTCCAATCTCGGCTGCTGTGTACACCTTTAAAGTCGTCGTCTTAATCCACCGGTCCGTGTTGCCGGTTCCATCTTGAAGAGTAATATCCCACCATCTTTCCGGCATGTGACTGTCTTATCCTAATCATAAACCAACTGATCATGACTCAATGATATTTCGGGAGTGGAATTCCAAATTCAAGATGCCATTCGTGTCAGAGAAGGCGGCCTATGTCAAAAGGTATATTCATACCGACAGCAAAAGGGACTTCAGGGGTACCTCACGGAAATTGACCGGTCTTTATTCCGACAATCCAGAATCCCCTTCAGAAAATGAATCAGTTCTCTCGTCTTCTTTCTCTCTCTCACGCACCCCTTTGCTTTGTTCATGATCAACCCCGTACTCATGCGGCAGCACGTCGTCCAGCTCGGACAGCAAGCTGCCCTTTCTCGTGTCCCGCGGCAGGGAGAGCCGTCTCCTACCTTTGTTGTTGTGTCTGCTGTTGGTGCTGAGTTCAAGTTGTCTTGCAGGTGATTCTGGCAAAGCATCCATTTGATGGGAACTTGGCGCGAACATAATCCTTCATCACTGTGATTCGAGGGAGACACCCGCTCTTTTATCGGTATATATAAGACAGGGGGCTCCTGTCACCGTCGTTTTCCTCCTCCGACGTTACTCTACTCGCACCTTTCGATTCACTTCATAGTAGACTTCAGTCATCCCGTCTTTACGGCCTACGCTTCCATTCACCGACGGAGCTTCGCAGCGTGATTCACTCCACCACCCCTGCCCAGTACTTAAACTAGCTACTGAGGTGTCCCTCTACTCGCTCGGTCAATAATAAGACGTCTTCTCGCTATCCTCAACCATGGAAGCCTCCAAGGCTACAACCGCCGAGTGGATTGACCAGCCCGCCCAGTTGGCCAATTTCATCGACTATATCGGCGCACTGCCGCCTCACTACACACTGCTCTACCTCGACGTCCAGGGCGATAATCTCGGGACCCATGGCGCCGTCTCTGTTCTCTCCGTCTCCTTATGCAAAGATCCGCGCGTTTTCTTGATTGACGTCCTAACCCTTGGCGCGAAAGCCTTCTCGACACCCGGGACGCAGACCGGCCGCACCATGAAGTACATCCTCGAGTCCAGAGAAATTGAAAAGGCCTTCTTTGACGTACGCAGCGACGCGCACGCGCTGTACCACAACTACGGGATCCGCCTCGGCGGCGTGCAAGACCTACAGGTCATGGAGGTGGTCATTCGCAAGTCCTCCGACAAGCGGTCCCTCCGCTCGTTCGCAGACATCATGCTGGGCGACATCGGCCTAGACTCAATTGAGGAGGTGGAGAAGTTTAACAAGACCATGCAGAGACGCAAGAAACTCATCGCGGTCGAGGGCGCCGGGGCCCGGGAGATGTTCAACCAGCGCCCACTGTCGGAAGACGCCATGACGTACTGCATTTTTGATGTCAAGTTCCTGCACCTCATGCGGTTCTGTTTCAACGATAGGCTGAGTCGAGGGAAGGACATGGCCATTATGTTGTCCGAAGAGTGGGTAAAGCAAGGGCAGGCTGCCGACTTTACTGGCCGGGGAGAGCACATGGCTTTGGCGCCGCCCGGGTTGTAGGCTGTTTCTGCCTTGACCTTGATGTTGACGGGGCATCTCTGGGGTACTCAGCATGGCTTATATAGGAATATATATGAATATGCCGGTGCGCTTCCACATGAGCCCCCAGTCCCTTGCCGGCCATCACTGTACAGGTCTGATGGGCAAACAACTCAACGCTTCCGCAAGACTCACCGCCGCCGCGACCGCTCATACAAAGCCAAGCACGTAATCAACACCATGGTCTCCCAGTCTCCCCCAAAGTCCACATTGACCTGCAACGCACCAGCCTTGCCCGGCGAGACGTCACTCGTAAACACGGCCAAAACCTCGCCCTCGCCCTCGCCCTCGCCCTCGCCATCTGTGTCCTCCAACAGCTTCCAGTTGCGCGGGCTCAGCCCCGACGTCTTCATGCCCTCCACGGCAACATTGCGCGTGCGCTTCCACACAAGCCTCCGCCTCGCAACTTTGCCGCCCGAGTTGTGCGCCGGCAAGTCCATCGCCCAGCAGTGCCGCGTGCCGGACACGTTGGCCTTGATCAGGTCCTCCCAGCGCACCGCGCCGTCCGCCGCCGAGGGGTCGCCCAGGCCGATCTTGAGGGTTTTCGAAAAGTTGGGCATGTGGCAGACGGCGACGACGGGGCAGGTCGCGTCGGGCCCGCCGTGCAGCGCGAGGTCGGGCAGGTTGTTGGTGGCGAGCCGCATGCGGACGTAGAGTGAGGCGCCGCCGTCGTCGGGGTGGGCGTCGTAGCGGTGCTTGAACAAGGGGCGTTCGATTTTGAAGATGTGCGGCATGCTGCTGCTGCTGGGGGATAGGCTGTGAGGCATGGGTTGAAGAGCCGGAACTTGGTGTAGGTGGTAACTAAATGTTGACATTCCGACAACGGCTTGGAGACCAAGAGCCTCTTATACCACGCCCAATTGCGTAGAATGCACGCCCAATTGCAATTGCGTAGAATGCACGCCCCAAACGCGCTCGCCGAGGGTGGCCGACGGCTCAGCTGCTCGTGTTCTCCAAACCTGCGAAATACGACCAACGCGAGAGCCGTCCAGCCAATCACTCGCCCGAGTCCCGCAGTGCGCCGGCCGTGCGCAAAGGCCGCGACCGCTGCATCACCGAGAGCCGGGCAACACGGCTCTGCGAAGTACCTTGCACGAGGTACGCGACGCGAGCGTTGGCAGAATAGGTGCCAGCTGCTAGGCCAGGTCATCTTCGTCCGTCAAGTCACGAGAAATCACGGCAAAATTGGCCGGCAGGCTGTCTCGTTTGCTACTGTCGCTCGCCGGAGTCTGCGGCGGCCGGCTGTCTCGCATCTCAGCGCAACGCCAGCACGCCAGCACAGTGACCCCCCAAGGTACGCCGTCCTGCTCTTCGCGTGCTCAGCATGCTGTCTGCACGCACGGTCCCGAGCTCTCCGTGCTCGCCGCGTCCGCCGCACCCGTGTCGACCGGCGCGGGTCCTGCGTCTTGACCTGCCGCCGGGCTCGAGCAGCGCCTGGACGTCCTCGCGGTGCAGCACGTGCGTGGGCACGACGCGCTGCCCGATGTGCTGCCGCCGGGCCATGTCGGGCGCGCGCCGGGTCGACGACGGCGACGTGTGGGCGTCGGCGGGCATCTCGGCAGGCATCGACATGATGTACATGGGCATTCGTGGGGGCCGAGGATGGCGAGGACGTGGCCGCCGAGATTGCGCGCGACTGGGGCCGTTGTCGCCGGGACCACGACTCGTGAGTAGGGATTCGGTTGTTTTAATGCGGACATGGGATCGGGTCAGCGGCTGCCTGATGACAGGCAGCGCCGTTTTGCTCATTCGCCACTCGTATTCCGACGGGTCAGCTGCCTCGCCTCGATAGCGCCGAGTGAATCATGCCTCGGAGGCTGTGCCGTGTAAGCCGGCATGGCCGCCCGTACCACCAAGTCACGGCAGAGCAGCCACGAGAGCAGCCACGAAGACGGCAGCCACGAAGACGGCAGCCACTGCATCCCCAGGGCCGGTCTTCAATCGTGTTGAATTATAACAAACAAAAACAGACGCGTTCGCGGATGCTGCGTCGGCCGAGCTCGGCTCGCCTGTTGCGGCAAGGCCGAGCCCTTCGTACGTCCGAACTCCCAAGCAACCCATCAGATGACAGGCGGGAAAGGTGGGGTCCGGCAGCTGCCTGGGACGGCCCGGGTATTAATATCCCCGCTCTGCTGTTGATCTTATCTGATCCTGCATCCGACATGTCGTGCAACACAGCCTCAGCGTCCGAAGCCCTTGCTCCGGCCGTCCCGTGCGCGTCCTGCAAGACCGACCTGGAAACGACATGACCGTCCCTCACCCCGCCGCGATATAAAACCCCAGTCCCCCGGTGTCGGACGGGCTCTCCATCGCCAGGGCCGCTTGAGCCAACCGCTATTGCTGCCCGCCAACCGTCAGCATGTCGCTCTCGGGCGAAACGGCGCCCCTTCTGGGCCCTCGCCGCCTCTCCTCGACGGGCCGTGCAGAATCGTCCCCGGCCGGTCGGGTCCTCCACGATGCCGAGCCGCAGCGGCTCCCCGTCGAGCCCCCGATCCGCAGCCGCGCCCCCGGCGTCGCCCGCATGGAAATCATATCCTCGCAGCTCACCGCCCTCGAGCGCGTCTGGCTCTTCTGCGGCATATTCCTCGTCGGTTACGCCTACGGCCTCGAGAGCCAGGTCCGCTCCGCGTACCAGCCCTACGCTACGTCCAGCTTCTCGCTGCACTCGTACCTCTCGACCATCAACGTGCTCCGCAGCGTCATCGCCGTGGCCGCACAACCGACCGCCGCCAAGATCGCCGACGTCTTCGGCCGCTTCGAGATCGTCGCCGTTTCTACCGTCTGCTACGTCGCCGGCATGGCCATCGAGTCGACCGCCTCCTCCGTGTACGCCTTTTGCGCCGGCGCAATCGTGTACCAGGTCGGCTACACCTGCATCGTGCTGCTGCTCGAAGTCCTCGTCGCCGACTTCTCGTCCATGCGGGCCCGCGTCTTCTTCAGCTACATCCCCGCGCTGCCCTTCATCGTCAATACGTGGATCAGCGGCAGCGTCACCTCCGCCGTGCTGTCCGTGACCACATGGCGCTGGGGCATCGGCATGTGGTGCATCATCTACCCCATTGCGTCCATGCCGCTGCTCATCACCCTTTACTCCGTCGACCGCCGCGTCAGCATGCCCAAGGGCGGCACGCCAGACGGCTTCCGCCCCACGATGACGCTTCTCAGTCTCGGCAATGCGCCCGGCGGCCTGCTCCACCAGCTCGACGCCGTGGGCCTCGTGACCTTGGTGTCTGCGTTTAGTCTCATCCTCGCGCCTTTAACCATCGTCGGGGGCACGGTCTCGCACTGGCGCAACCCGGGCATCATTGCGTCTCTCGTCATCGGCTTCATTTGTGTCCCGATATTTGTCTTCTGGGAACGCAGAGGGGCAAGGATGCCGCTTGTTCCGTTCCATCTACTGACGGATCGCGGTGTCTGGGCAGCCCTGGCCGTCAGGAGCCTGCTCAACTTTGCCTGGTACGTCCAGGGCAACTACCTCTACACCGTCCTCATCGTTGCCTTTGACTTTTCCATCGAGACGTCGACACGCATCCTGTCCTTTTTTTCATTCTTCGGCGTCGTCAGCGGAGTCATTGTCGGCGCAATTGTCTATAGATTCCGACGCCTCAAGTACATCATCGTTGCGGGGACGTGCCTGTTCATGGTCGGGTATTTTGTGTTATACAGCTTTCCGGGCGGTGCATCGATTCACTCCAGATCGGGCGTCGTCGGCGGCCAGGTCCTCCTCGGCCTGGCCAGCGGTTTGTTTGCGTATCCGACACAGGCGTCCATCCAGGCCTCGGCCACGCGTGATCACGTCGCCATCTTGACGGGGCTGTACCTCTCCTTTTACAATGTGGGCAGCGCGTTCGGCACATGCCTGGCCGGCGCAATCTGGACGCAAACGCTGCTCCCGGAATTGACGGCCAACCTCGCCTTCCAGCCAAACGGCACGCTGGCCAAGGCGATGTACGACTCGCCCTTCCCGGTCGTCAAGGACTACCCCGTGGGCACCGAGATCCGCGCCGCAATCATCATGAGCTACCAGCATGTCCAGCGACTGCTCTGCATCGCGGGTCTGTGCCTCTGCGTGCCAATGATTGGGTTTGCTCTGGCCCTCCGGAACCCGCGGCTGTCGAAGAAGCAGATCCAGGACGAGGCGCCGGACGAGGCCTCGTGAGATTTTAAGTGGATGGTTGATGAGAAGTCATGACTCCAACCAGCTCTCGCGTTACATCATCTTAGCAGGCGATTCGTTTTCACCATTGTTTTGAAGCATAAGCGGAATCTTTAAATCACGTTACATAGACGGGGAGATACATAGACACGGATAAATAGAGTATACATCTTTCACATTCGATTAAGCAATCGCACTAGTCCGCCATGAATATCTTGACTGCAATACTGGGAACGGCAGACCCATTGCCAAGGGTTTGCGAGGGAGTCGGGGCTGTAAACCCGAAGAGTGAGATCGAAGTCACGGAGTACGTCAGTTACCCTATACCCTATGCCGTGACAGAAATCTGGGCCGGGGTTCCACGCTACGCTACGAAGTACTGGGGCGGGCGATATCGGCACCAATAACATCTGCGATTCAAGCTTGCTGCGACAACTGACCTGCGTCCACCAAACCTCATATCCAGCGTCCTCGGATACTGCCAGACCCCAAGGACCATGGCGTCGTTGACCCAGGACCCGGCGAACCCCGGAGAGAAGAAGCGCCCGAGCCCTCTGCGGTCAATTCTCGCCGGGTCGACTGCCGGCGCGATTGAGATCGGTTTGTCCACGCTGGACCACTGACGTCTTGAAGCTTGCTGACGCCTTTGTTCCTACAGCCATCACATACCCTGCCGAGTGTACGTCTCGAGTCCAGGCCGGACCTCCATTCGACTCCTCCCCCGCTTCGAGAGGGCACGGCTGACAGAGAGAGCACAGTCGCCAAGACACGGTCGCAGCTCAACAGGCGGCTCGCCGAGGGCCAGAAGCTGCCGTGGCCGCCGTTTGGCAAGCAGTGGTACGCCGGGTGCACGACGCTCATCATCGGAAACTCGGCCAAGGCCGGCATCCGTACGGAGTACGAGCACCAGTACTCGAGGAGCAGGACTGACAGGGACCAGGCTTTGTCGCGTTTGACCAGTACAAGAGCCTCCTCGCCGATGCGGACGGCAAGCTCAGCGGCCCGCGGACGGTGCTTGCTGGCTTCGGGGCTGGCGTGACCGAGTCGCTGCTCGCCGTGACGCCGACGGAGAGCATCAAGACGACCCTGTGAGTGCCCCCCCAATACTCTGCAATGTCTGGACACAGAGAGTGCTGAGTGCGCGTGCAGAATCGACGACCGCAAGTCGCCCAACCCCCGCATGCGCGGCTTCCTCCACGCCGTGCCCATCATCGCCCGCGAGCGCGGCCTCCGCGGCTTCTTCCAGGGCTTCGTCCCCACGACGCTGCGCCAGTCGGCCAACAGCGCCACGCGCTTCGGCTCCTACACCTTCCTCAAGCAGCTGGCTGAGTCGTACACGGCGCCCGGCGAGAAGCTCGGCGCGGTGGGCACCTTTGCCATCGGCGGCCTGGCCGGGCTGGTGACGGTGTTTGTGACGCAGCCGCTCGACACGGTCAAGACGCGCATGCAGAGCCCCGAGGCGCGCACGCTGTACGGCAATACAGCGCGCTGCGCGGGGCTCATCTTGCGGCAGGAGGGTGTGCTGACGTTCTGGAGCGGCGCGCTGCCGCGGCTGGTGCGGCTGGTGCTGAGCGGGGGGATTGTGTTTACCATGTACGAGAAGAGCATGGAGATGATGGATCGGCTGGATCCGGAGATGAAGTACATTTGACGGCGTCGCGAGTGGACTGGACCCGGGAGTTGTGATCTCTGGTAATTGGCAGAGGGCCAGGCGTTACGGGCATCGACGCTTGGATATAGAATAAATGAGCACAGCCACGTGTATTGTGCGTACAGCTAATTCCACACATATCATACAAGCCGAATCGTATCATGGGTATCTCTCCCGAGTCCCTGCGCTGTGAGCAGACGCTCGGGACTGATCTTATTGCAGCCGAATCATGCCTGACAACCGCTTGCCTATCCTCCCGAGCCACGTCCGCTTCGGCGCCTCCTCAATCTCGCGCACCAGGTCCTCGAAATACGTCGGCTGGCTCGTCGGCTCGAGCATCGGGCCCTTGAGCTTGTACTGCCAGTCTGTTAGCGACGTGTTTCTTGCTCTAGGTGTGTATCGTCCTCCGCGCACGCACTCGGTCGCGAAACTTGTTCTGCACGAGAAACTGCAGAGCGCGCGCCTTGAGCAGCTCCTCGGCCTCGGGCGGGGGCGTCGGCCGGGCGTAGCGCTCGTCGACGACCCTGCGCAGGACGTCCTGGAACTGGTAGTCGGGGCGCAGCTCCTGCTTGGGCCACTTGGCGAAGACGTCGCCGTAGACGCGGCGCTGTGAAGGTGTCAGCCGAGCTGTATGGAGAAGCAGGAGAGGCAGCGTGGGACGGGGTGAGGCGTACCGCTATTGGCCGCGACATGGCTGCTGAAGTTGTGGACGGAGCGATGCGCTGACGGCCGGGGAGTCGAGAATCATTATTCGATCGATCCAGGCCGACGTCGATGCCGTAACGTGCGTGGGTGCGAATAAGTGCCATATACGCACGGCCAAGGTGTCGGCGTCTGGCCAGGGTGTCGGTGTCTCGTCCTGCCTCAGGCAGCAACACGCCGGAGAACCTCAAACGGCACTAGTAACGGCACTCGCCCATTCCAGAAAGTGGTCCAGCGGGCTCCAGGCTCTAGGCGAGGCTTCGTCAGCTGCCCCAGGCCCTTGGCAGGACAAGGAGACACCGTCACCACCATCACCACCACCACCCACCACCAGTCATTCGCTCGTTCACTTCATCCATCCTTTCTGGATCCTTTCTGGGCGGCGCTCCATCCACCAGCTTCTCCTAGACGCCTTTCTTTTCCTCTACGTCGCGCCTCCGTCCCCTTTCCGACGCTCCTCTTCCCGACGACGCTGCTCTCCGCTACGCCCGTCGCCGAGACGTCGCCGAGATCGTCCGTGGTGGCCAAACGAGAGGCGGCCGCTGCCTGTTAACCGCCAGAGTGACACCCTTTCCACCGCATCCATCACCATGTCTGGCCGATACGAGAGGGTATGTATTGCGGACATGCGTCGCCTGGCACGGGACCGCCGTGGACGCTGACGCATTCTCGCCGTAGGTACACGCCCACGACGAGCACGACGACAGCGACGAAGTCGACTTGCACCCCCAACCCAGGTCGCACCACGCCATCCCCAACTCTCCGCCCCCGTCCTTCCACTCCCGCGCCTCTTCGCCGACGCAACGCGGCCATGTCGACCCCGACCTCGCCGATGCCTTCGACGCCGACGATGCCAGCGATGACGGTGAGCCCGACGACAGGCAACGGTTGGTGCGACAGAGCGCGACGCCGTCGAGCGCATCCATAATCAGCGGGTCAGCGCCGCATCTCGAGGCCTCGAATGAACAAGCGATGAGCTCACCCGATACGACGTCGTCCGGGTCGCGGCCGAGGGTCATGGGCGGCGGCATTGGCACCGATGGCGTCTTTGCCAACATGTCGGCGCGGCCAGAGCGTACAGACTCGGAAAAAGACGAGCAACCACCCGTGAGTGATTCAGACCGACTTGTGGCTGAAGTTGACGCTGACTTGGGGATATAGACATACGAACAAGCCGCGGCCGACGCTGCGCCCCCGTACTGGGAGACGACGATTATGGCGCCGGGCTTTGGCGGCCCGGATGAAGTCTACGTCGACGGCATGCCCGTCGGCTCCGTCTTCTCTTTCATGTGGAACGGCATGATCTCGACCTCATTCCAGTTCGTCGGTTTCCTGCTCACCTACCTCCTCCACTCGACACACGCGGCCAAGAACGGATCTCGCGCCGGCCTGGGAATCACCCTGATCCAGTACGGCTTCTACATGAAGGGCACCTCGGAGAGCGAGCCGCCCGCGATGAACGGCCCCGACGGGTACGCCGCGCCGCCCGACCCGAACTCGCACGACTTTGACGCCGGCGACGTGACGGACGGCGGGGGCGGTGGCTCCGCCATTACCGGCGGCGAGTGGATGTCGTACGCCCTCATGGTGGTTGGCTGGTTTATCCTGATCAAGAGTGTGGCAGAGTTTCTCAAGGCCCGCAGGCACGAGCAGCTGGTCATGCAGAGTCCTGACCGCGGGCTGAGCGTGCCCGTTATTGCCGAGGGCGAGACCACCGAGCGGGTGGTATGAGGCCCGTCTCTGAGCGAGTCGTGCGGTTGCTGCTGCATGAGACGTGGGCATTCTCGGTGGCGTTTAGGTGATATTCGGTGGGTTTCCCTGGCCTGTTGGCTCTGCTGGTAAAGAACATGACGCACAGCATGCATACTCTCATTTTAGTCGTCTGTTTCTTATATAGAAGAAGCCATTGAATTTCGGCAGCCCTGGCGTCTGTGACTTGACATCTGACGTCTGACGTGTCTGTACCTGGCGCGGCCCCAAGCCTCCAACGCCAACGATTCTACATCCAAACAGAAATGAACTTCAACACGTGCCTGTGGCGATGACGCTGTCAACGGAGGTCGGGCCCGCACACCTCTTCGTCATGTGGGGGCGTCAGCGACCGAGACGCATCTCTGACGTCGCTTCGTCCTCCCTGAATCACCGCTGATACCACCCTGGCCTGCGAGCAACTTCTCAATGCCGGCGCAGAGGCTGATCCTTGCTTGCTTCGAACCCTCGCGTACACCAAACCCCCTCGTGGTAGCGAAGCTGGCGCCGTCGAGCGGATCCATCCGTGCCATCGCTCCCGTCTCCCGCCTGCTCACACGTCAACCTGGACATCGCATCCGTCGCTTTACGACCCACGCTGCAGCACCGCAAGCAACCGCCGTCGCCATGGCCTGGCGCTGCTCCGGCTCCTCCAACGCCGCCCTCATCGACAACATGTGGCGCCACGGCCTCATCACCGACCCAGCCGTCAAGGCTGCCTTTGAGCGCGTCGACCGCGCACACTACGCGCCCGTGTCGCCCTATGACGACAGCCCACAGCCCATCGGACACGCGGCAACCATATCCGCGCCGCACATGCATGCGTCCGCCCTGCAGCACGTCCTGCCCTTCCTGCTGCCCTCGGCGCGGCGCCCGGCCCCGCGCGTGCTCGACGTGGGCTCGGGCTCGGGCTACCTGACGCACGTGCTCGCCGAGCTGGTCGGCGAGCGCGGGCTGGTGGTTGGCTTGGAGCATATACGTGAGCTGCGGGACCTGGGGGAGGAGAATATGCGCAAGAGTGAGGGGGGGCGGACGTTGCTGGAAGGGGGGAGGGTGAAGTTCCGCGTGGGGGACGGGAGGCTGGGCCTGGTGGAGGAGGCGAGAAGGGGTGAGGAGGACGGCGGGACGAGGTGGGATGTGATTCACGTTGGGGCGTCGGCGAAGGAGGTGCACACGCAGCTGCTGGACCAGCTGAAGTCTCCAGGATGGTAGGCATGCTTCCTCGGAGTGTTCACCCGGCTGACTATGCGGGCTGACTATGCTTGCAGCATCTTCATCCCCGTCGACGACGACGAGGTCGGCTACTCGCAGCACATCTGGCGTATCGAAAAGGACGCCGCTGGCAAGGTCACCAAGCACTGCCTGTTTGGCGTTCGATACGTGCCCCTGACGGATGCGCCACGGGGGAGCTAGGAGGCAGCAGACTTCTATTCCATTGCTGGGAAGGCAGCGGCATGGGAGAAGAGATACCCAGTGAACGTGTCAAGATGCTAAAGTATTGAAGATGAAGTGCCCGGCTGAGAAAGAAAGCTAACGTTACATGATTGTGTCCGCACACTTACATGCTACTCATAACGTTTCCGTGCGCCAATATCCCCCGGGACCAAAAAGAAAAAGAAAAAGGAAACGAATGAAACTATCCGTTGCAGTACCAAACCACGGCCCATCTATCCATCGCCGCCAGGGCTCTCGTTTGCGTTGTCTATCTCTCATCATGTGCTCGTCCATTCCCTCACGACAGCCCAACGGCCAGAGCAACGGCGCCGAGACCCAGCAGCACCATGATGCGACCTGACTGTTGGGCAGACGCCTTGCTGACGATGACGGGCATCTTGGTCGGAGGGGCGATGGGCTTGCAGGGGCGGTCGCCGTTGCACTCCGGGGGCGGCGTCTTGGGCACGCAACCTTCATGGATGCACGGGTGCGGCTTCTCGTCGGAGCACGAGACGTTCGTCTTCGTGCACACGGGCGGACGAGGGTGCATATTCGTGCAGTTGGCGTGCTTCGAAAGGTGAGGAGGAGGGGGAAGACGACAGCCCTCGGGGGGGCAGCCGGGCTTCTTGTTGGCCGGGCAGTCGGGCAGTTCTGGCGGACACGAGGCGATGGTCCCGATGACCACCGTGGTCTCAACAGGCGGCCCCGTTGGCTTCATGCCCTTGCACTCCTCGCAGTCCTTATCCTCCGTAGGGATCTTTGCGTACAAGTTAAACGTCCCCCTCCCATCCTTGCCCGCCCCGCCGCAGTGTCCACCATTTTCATCCCTCTCGTCGCACAGCTTCGAGCACTGCGCCTCGTCGACGACGTCCCACTGGGCTGCCTTTCCCGACGCCGGATCATCGCAGTGGCAGCAGCCGTTTCCGAGCGCTGCGTACGCGGCCCTTGGCCGGCACGCCTCCTGGCACTTGGACGCAGAAAAGGGGTGCGCGAGGTCCGGGCTCACGGGGAAGGCGGCCGGGTCGGCGCGCACGCAGCCCATGTACTGGAAGCCCGGGGCGGCATGGTCGGCCTGCGCGGCGGAGAGCGCGGCGAGCAGGCCAGCGAGGAGGACGGCGCGGGACATGGTGTGACGGTGCAGAGCTCGAGGTGTTGGCTTGGTGGGTGATGGTGATGGTGGTCTATGCCCGCTGCTGAGATGATGGTGTATTTGATGGCGATGTCGTCAAGTGTATGCCTTGAGATGGACGGACAAAAGGGTTTTTGACAAAGTGTAAAAGACAGACTGAAGATGGTCCAAAGGAGAGCAAGAAAGAGGGCCGAAGGTCCTCCCAACTTTGTGTGCGTGCTGCTGCTGTGGTGTTAGTAACCTGGTGGTGATGATGTCCACTCCCCGATCGTCGACGGCCGTCCAAGCACGGGGCTATATAAGGCTTCGTCTGCCGCGACTCCCCAGCCGGCGCCACTGCCAAATGCCATCCCGGAATTCTCACCCTTTCCCGCGAGCCGAGCCCAGGCACGGAGCCAGCGTCACGCGTCGCCGGCTAGAGGCAGGCCACGTCGGGCACTTACACGGCGGGAGGTGCCTGCGCGTCGCGACTATTGAGCAGCTGCAACCTGCAGATGCGTTGCTCGATGGGCAAGGACAGCGTTCCTGCGCGGGTGGGTGGAGCGGCTCGATTGCGGGCTCTTGCTGGCGGTGCGGCAAGGGAGAGTAAGGTGGTGGTGTCCAAGACATGGCGCTGAACGGCCGCGAGGCAGCCAGCCCGCGAGAATCGGCGAATTCTGCCTCCAAGAGAGGGGCATGGCAATTGTGCTCGTAGTCGTGCACTTCGCGAACGGTCGTCGGAATGCTGCGAGTGCTGGTCGTCGGCTAGCCTGGCCGGGTGTCGTGCCTGGGACGCGTCTTGTAGAGGGGGGGCACTCTGGCGTTCGCGACGCAGATATTAATAGCAGTGAGACTCGGAGGACAATGGCATTGGAGGTGGCATGAAGACTGGCATTGTGAGTCGTGCTCGAGATGCGTACCGGGTGATGTTGCTGATGAGGATGAATGCACCTCTGTCTGGAGGAATCATGAGAAGCGTCTCATGGCCATGGCTGACACTCTTCATGCTTCAAACTGGCTGCAGTCTCACATGGCGGAAATTCAATATCATGCCTGCCGAGGCATCAGCCGCCGTACGATATATGGTGGACAGCAGACATGGAGGACGAAGCCACCTGACGGGCCGACATCTATACACATCTTCACCTTGCTCAAACAAACTACAATGTCCTGACAGTGTTCAATATCCAGCGCAGCAGCAAACAAGCCATCGCGCCCCAGGAAGAGACCGAGCAGGTAGAAGACGACCTACGCCTGTCGTACTACTGTGCCGCGGACATCACCGACCTGCCACCGCGGCAATAATACCTCGACCCTGGCCCAGATCCCCTGACCTTTGGCGACGATTTCCGCGAAGATGCCATCGTCCCCTTCGCAGATGGCGCAGCTCATTCGCGTTCATGGGATGGACGAGGCCTAGGACTATCCCGGGCACCACGCTTGCGCGACCTGCCCCGGTGCACGTTGGCAAGGAGCAAGTTTATTCTTGATGAGATTGTGCAGCGCTGCAGGCGGTCGAGGGCGGTGCGGCCGGAGATTGAGGACCCGCCTGGGCAGCTGAGTCTGCAGGGATCTTCTGTGACTGTCGAACGATGGAGAAAATTGAGGAGATTCCAATGATATGCTTGAGGGCATTCACAGAGCGAT